>SSNR01000013.1:634470-651158 GCA_006937965.1 Callopanchax toddi
GTTTGCCCCAATATTTCTGCCCAAGACTTTAAAAAAAAAAAAAAAAAAAAGCCAACAAAACAATCAGCTCTCCTCAGGCTGCTGACTGCAGACCTTTAGTCCGTCCAGGTGAGGAGAGTTCAGAACTGAACAGGTGAACGCAGCCAGGACGCTTTCTTTTTTAATTTATTTTTTTAGTCGCAACAGAAAGCCTCCATCCCGAACCCGCCGGTGGACCGAGCCTGATCCAGCCTCTTTGCGTCAGGCTGATCTGCTCCACACAGATCACCAGTCGGGTGGGTGTGTGTGTGTGTGTGTGTGTGTGTGTGGGGGGGGGGGGGGGGGGGGGGGGGGGGGGGGGGGGGGGGGATTAACGTCCTCCGCTGGTGAGCCGCACGGGGCGCTCCGTACCTCCGGCTGTCAATTAGCGAGTCTCCTCGGTATGCGCGACGCGCTCCCAGGCAGCGTTGCTTCCCCCGTACCGCCCTGCTGTACCACTGACTCACCGCCTTCTCCTCCACCGCATCGTGGTCCCTCCTATCCCAGAGCGACCCAAACAGCAGCGGATTATGGAGAACATATGCGCAATGCTTTAAACCAGACACTATAGGGTTCAGGACGTGCCGGGATGAGAAGTTGCTCACTTTGGGAGATAAATGATAAGATCTGGACATGTTGGCTGAACCATCACTGGACACGTGGATGTCAGCCTGTTAAGAGATGCATGCTGGGGAGATTAAAACAATTATTCGTAATTATTTCATATAAATAATATTTTGTAACACTAAACCTGATTTATGATATTTTTTAATTGAGTTGAGGTTGACACTTATTTAAAACTGCGTCTAATTTTTTGCCTACATTTAGTGCTTTACCAATGGAAAAAAACAGGTACACGACTGGCCTGTGAGCTATAGTCTGACATGCTCTCGATGTGCACTGATTAACATGGTTCACATGGACTGGTTAACATGCTACCAGTTACACACTGAAGGACATTTTCAGCCATTTATAAGAGTTCATCTGTGTAAAAATAATAACACCAATTTTACCTATAGCTTCCTGAACAGCCTCAGTTTGGAGAAATAGCATTTATGTACAGCTTGAGTCTCTAAGGAACAATAACTTAAACTTGACTGTTGATTCTTTGGTGCCAGGTTATCACAGGAAGAACAAAAACATATTTAAAAGAAGCCATGCATTTTATATATATATATAAGCCAGTCTGCAGGGTGAATTATTTTGGAAAAGTACTGAACCCCAAGTTTTTCTTGGGTTTTCATTTGAATTTCCCCTAGCAATTGTATATAGATTTCAAACAATTAGTAGTTTAAAAAAAATATTTTTTATTTAATATTTTTTAAAAGAACATTAAAGATACATCATTTTAAGCTGGGGTGTACATAACTGGTGCACCAGTGCGCATGCACACTAGATATCATGCAGGTTTACCAAATCCCTCTGCCCGAATACCCCTTTGTGGACCGATGCTGTTGATTGTGCAGCCCGTGATCACACACTGACGAGCTTCACATCCTGATGACACTGCGAAACTTGTTGACATCAATATATAAACTTTTGCACTATCATTGTTGTGTTTTGCATGGAATTATATGAATATTTACAAGTGTAAACATCACCAGCAGCAGAAAAATGTAGCACTTCTGGCAATTCCTGGAGGATTTTCTAAAAATAATTTTGGCAAAATTAACATACAATATGAAACTGGTGACTGTTTATAAAACATTGTTGACACAAACTGCTGATATTTTGAAGTCGTTTCATAACGGCAGCTATACACTTTGGATATAGATTTATTTTAGAGAAGTAATTTTTTTCACCTTGTCAATACGGTCCAAATGGATCCACGCTCAGAATGGATTTCTGATTTCTAACAACAGCTTCAATCTCCAAAATGTCCCATCAGTACATTATTAATTGATAACCCTTTAAACCTTAGTCAGTTTTGGTCTTTTCATGATTAAATTCTACATAAATGGTTGTATTGTGCAACTGTAATAGCAACATAAAGGTTGATAAAGTTAAATTTGCATAAACTGCAACAATATTTTTGATATTGGGTTTGGACTAGCTGTTAACTCATTAGGCCTGAAGGATATAAAAGCTGCTCCTCCAAATAAAGAGGACGCATCTAGTGGGTAAAAAATCTAATTAATAGTAATTTTTTACACAAAAACACTTTAAGATGGCACAAATAACCACTTCTACAAACTGGTTCTAGCAATATGACCCACAAGACATGCACATGTTTATTCATGTTAGGGAGTGTGGTACACAGATGATTAGAAGCTTAATCCTCAGTGCAAAAGTCCTCCTCCCTATGTTGAACACGCCACCGCAGAGGGGAGGGGTACTGGTGGATGATAAATGTAGAATAAGGTCGCGTTGACTCAGTGTGCTTTGTCAGCAGGTCTTCTTTCCACCTGCGGATGTTGAAGTTTGCGGCAACTAAATAGTAAAATAAATGTAAAATCCTAACTGAACAGTCCATCTCTATTAAAATGATGATATCTTAACTGAAACAAATGAAAGCAGGACACAGAATCTAGACAGCACACATTTTCATAGCAACAAGGATGCTACAAATAAATCTGTAAACACTGATGTCTCTCGTGGTATAAAATAAACTGTTTCTATTCTGTCAGAAAATGTTCCTTAGTAAGAAACTCTTGGAGATGTAAAGGAGATTAATAGCCCATACTGATCGTGAATGAGTTTCCCCATTGAGAAACGATGGGGGGAAAACAGCTAAAAGAGCTCCTGACTAACAGCTTAATACAAGGTATTGAAGTTTTTCTATTGCATTTTCCAGGAAACTGATTTGACACATTTGTTTCCTTGAAGAATAAATACTTAAATATCAGTGGTGGTGTGAACTCATTCAGTCTCAGGCTTCACAAGTCCATTAAAGGAATCAATTTCCTGAAGTGAAAACACACAATGCTAATTGAAGTTTTAATAACTAAAGTTTGATATGTAGAAAAACACTTGTTTGAGCTTTTAAAATATTATGCTGATTTGGTAATGCATTTATGTATTTGTGTGTTCATTCTGTCATTTATTATGTAGATTATTTCTTATGGATGTAGTTGTAGTGGTAACAAACAAATACATTTGAATATTGATACTACCTAGAATGAAAAAACCTCTTTGGTTATTGTAAAAACTAAGAAATGTTTCTTCTATATGGGTTTTCAATTCACACTGTTTTATGATTTTGATGATTTATGTCATGGATGAGGAATTCTTTGGGTTTAAGTTAAAAAATCTAAACTAATTTTCAATCGAAATTCAATTGTAACCTGATAACCCACAGCAACCAGGAAGTGGCACAGTGATTGTTGACACATAGCACTGTTTTGATAGAGTTTCTTGTCTGTTACCATGGCAGCCAGAAAAATACCAGCAATTATTGTCATGGTTTTATTGTATAATACGTCTATTACAGCTCTAATTATGATCATTTCATACCCAAAGTGAAACATGTGGCGATGTCAAGTGTCACAGCTTACAGTTTATAACCCCCCCCTCACTTCTGCCTTCTTAAGAGATCTCTCTGTCACTCAGTCCTCCTGTGAAATTATACAAATAAAGACGATGTCAAAAACATGTAACTGTGAACAAATCACATGTGCTAATTGTGTTCCTTTTTTTCTTGACTTTTTTGCAAACTGTAAAAATAATCTTTATGCTGAAAATGTTTTTTTTTTTTTTTTTTTTTTCCCCTGCCAAAGGACTCTGACATGTGGAAAGGAAACTTGAACTGATCTGACAACCTTACTTCTGACTTTTCCTCTTTTAAATCCATCAGCATAAAATACCTCATTCCCTCCCCCTCAGTGGTTGGCTGCAGTACACACAAATCCTGTTCTCTCCGTATGAATAAAAGGGACAATGTCCTGACAAAAAAAAAAAAAAAACACCTCATATCACTTTTTCCAGGTGTTGACTGTTGATTACCGTCCTGCTCTATGTTCAATTATTATTTTTGAGATATATAAATTTTAATTCGATTGCTTAAAAAAGGACCTGACTGTGTGTGGAGCCCCACATAGCTAACAGTATTTTGACTGTTTTTAACTGAAAGGTTCTGATTCAACACAAAACACCTTGTGACTTGATGTTTTTGCTAAACCTCTACGTTTAGTGGTTTATGTTAGAATGAAGTTAGACAGTCTTTAAAAGCAGTGGTGACACATCATTTCCCTGAACAGTTTTAAATGAGTGTGTTATACATCATATGTAGAGGCAGGAATGCAGTATTGACTTTCGCTTACTGGAACAAAAGGTGGAGAGAACTAAATGTCTTTTATTTTTTTAGGCCCCAAGGTTTTTATTCTTTTTTGATGACAAAAGAAATGTGCAAACATTGCACTTTTGCTGACAAACTGCAGAGATATTGAATTTGTCCCATATCCTTCAGGGCTTTTGACAAAATATTGCAATAATATAGTGATTCCTTACGATGAATGAGCCATGACTTTAATATCAAGGGCAAGGGTTTAACGGAGAGGCTGCCAAATATATATATAGCAGAGCAAGCTATCGTAACCTTGGTCACACTAGCTGATGGTGGACATGTCGTTGACCAATAAGGTGTGCACTTTGTGTGTATGTGTGTGTGTGTGTGTGTGTGTGCTTCAATCTGGTCTCGGTGAATCTGTGAATGTCACTGAAACCTGACCAACCAGAGCCAGTCAGAGAAAAAGGAGAAGTCCCCCAGGAAGAGCTGTTTATCTCCTCTGTAAGCCCACACAAAACAGCCTTTTACTGGCTTTGGTGTTTTATATGACCTGATACCCAAAGAGTGTGTTCTGCTTTTTATGACTTTTTTTCCCAGTTTGTCATTGCTTATGCTCTCTTTGTTCAATATTACAGCCTAAGACTTTTTTATCCCCTCAGCTGTGCTTTTATTTATTTATTGAAAAAAAGAAAATGAAGAGCCACACAAAAGGTTGATCCGGCAAGAAAGACTGACTGGTTTCTAGCTTTAAACTAGCAAAAAAAAAAAAAAAAGTATATTTACAAATGTGTAAGGTTTCAATCCAAATTAATCTATGTTGAATTACAATTACAATATTTGCACACACCATACAAAATAATGCAACTGGCAGAAAAAAGGCTAATTATTTGAGCTTTTTATGCAGGCCAAATGGCAGAAAATGAGCAAAACATAACAAGCATCATGCAGCGACAACGGTTCAGGAGGTAGAGTGAGGCTTTTGATAGTCACAGCTCTGTTTTAGTCACTTTGTCACCATGACTTTGTGCAGGACACTTCACCTGCTCTGCCTATGTGGAGATGTTGAACGTGGTCGTGGTGCAAAATGGCATCCTTTCCTCTGTCAGACTACTTCAGGGCATCTGTGGCTTCAAATCACCACCAGAGTGTGGGTGAGTGTGCATGAATGAAGGATCCTGAAGCGCTTTTGGTGCCTTGAAAAGTGCTATATAAATTTAATCCTTTATTATTATCAAAAATTAAGCCTCAGTTTTTTCTAACGTGATCCCCACACACTCTGTAGGAGGCATCAAGTGAGATTTTTCCATAATTCTTCCTATTTCCAGGCATTAAAGCTCATTTTTCTGCCTGCTGACTTTCTGCTGTCATGGCAGCTCTTCCCTGCTTTTATAGCAGCATTGTTGTCTGTGTTATTTTCCCATCAATCTAGTAGCAAATTAAGTTGATTCAACTGGTATCTAGAAAGGTAACTCTGCCAACTATTAATGTAAATCAGCATCAGCTGTCTCCTTAAAATAAAAACAGAGCACATTGTTTCCCAAATCTATGAGACATCATGTTGATTAATCATGATTTCAGTGTTGACCAAAACAGTGATTATGATTTCGTCCATAATGCAGCAGCTCTTAAGCAGAATCAAAGTGTCAGTCACTCTGCTCTCATCAAAAGAATTCAGTGGAAAATCAATAAGGGATGCAAACAAAAGGCTGTTCAGGCTGAAGGAGAAATCTCTGGAGCCATTAATGTATAATGATGGTCTTTCTCAAGAATCTCCAAAGGAGAGAATTGCTCATGCCTCTGAAGTGCAAAATCAGACTTAGTCCTGCATCTCTTCTTTTTATTTTTTTAATTCCCCAACTTAGCCTGGGGTTAGCTAAAGGTGTAGGACACGATATAGGATCCTGATGCATTGGACTCTTCGCCGAGCTCTTTGCTGCACCCCATCCCTTCTGCAGAAAATCAACCCAGTAAGGGGCAAAGCTGTCTCATCAAACATTACACACAGACACACACACTTTCAGGCACACATTCTGGAGTACTTAAGGTCCACTGAGTCACTGACTTTTGGTTGCAGATTGCAGTGACATTTACTAATGAGGGTAATTAGTATTAAAACTGGGAGTGGAATTATAGAAGTGGTGTTGCTGATGATGATCACAAAAGAGACGGCAAAGATTATGAGCTTGAAGATGAAGGTGGGTGTACAGAAAACTGCCTCCTTCACTGTCGTAATTACTGTATCAAAGATCTTAAAAAACGCTTTTTGTTCGTGTCGTTTTACAGTATTTAGAGGGTGGCAACTCTCTTTTGCTTCATATCTTCCATCCTCTTCTAAAGTGCTCCTTGTTCCTTCCATCCGTGTTTCCAGTCAGATGTTTAATGTTGTGTAACTCATGTCTCCATGTTTTGCAGTCTCCGTCTCATTTGTGCTCTGTTTACCCATTGGCTTACCATCAGAATGTCTCCGAGTGCCGCCAAGCCGTGTTTGTTAAATCGTTTGTAATTATCCCCAGGCCTCCCTTGGGCATCGCTCCCAGGCACCTCTGTAAGGCAGCATGTGCCGCTCAGAGTAACCCCTTTGCTTTTAGAGTTACCGTTTCTTAGTAGGATGGTTTTGGAGCACAGTCAAGATGAAAAGAAAGAAAAAGTAAGCGCAAAGGATTTATGGAAGCAAGCAGGCATAAGAAAATCAACTCCTGCTGTGATTGAAACTCACCTCTCACTCTTTTTTAAAATCGGTTTTCTCCTGCTTCCTCTCATATTATGTTACATGGCTTTTGACAAACTTGTTTTCCCCCAAAACATAACCCCATACACAAGGTCTACTGTTCTATTTAGTTGGTTTTTTTTTATAATGCATCACTACACAGCTGGGGAAAAAAAGTGGAGTTAAAAGCGAGCTAAGGTTGGGAGTGAATCTGAAGGTCAAGTGGAGGCCAAGTATTGGTTTCTTGTTCACTAGTGATGAAAAGATGAATCGAGAGATTGGCCAACAGATTTGTCTGCATTATCTGTAGAATTAAGTGTGTTTCTTCAGTCTGTTGAGGTAAAGAAGTTGCTACAAAGGAAACTCTCAATTTACTGGTCTGTCTACGTCCCAACCCTCATGAGACTTAGAACTTGTAAAAAACATCTCAAAGAAAATGGCTGAAAAGGGTGGAGCTTCATCATCTGTGGGAACCTCCAGCCGCTGCTCCTCCTTATCAAAAGCAGTTAAGTGAGGTAGTCTGGATGTTTAATTAGAATTCCTCCTGGTTGCTTCCTTCTTTCTGTGAACGTCCCAGTGGGAGGTGTCCGATTTCTACAGACCCCTTTAGCAACTCTTTTAAGAAAAAAGCAACTATCAAACAAGCTAGTTCGGTGGCCCGATCCTCATGCAGCAGCTTTCCTACCAGCGACATTCTGAGCAGGAGACATTCACCTCTCTGTTTCCAGACTGCAAGTGAATGATGCATGAAGCTGCTGCAAGCTGATTCAACAGGGCGGATGCAACAAACACTGGGATCAACAGGTTTGTTTGCTATTAAGAGTGTCTTTATGTCACCTTTTGAACCTCCCATGTTATCTCGCTCCAATAGCATCTATTAAAATTACATACACATGATCAATTATGCTTTTGATTTAAATATAACCCCTGAATTTATTAATACTGTATGAGTGTATACATCAAATTAAACATTCATTTTGGAGTAGATGTACATGTTTATCCTAACATGTGTACTGTGGTGAAGACATTTATTTTCACATGTTTTTTGTTGTTGCCTTATAAGAAAATGTGCATATTCATCTATATACATGTTACATGCTTTTGAATGTATCCTGATTTTAAAAGAATATGGCCAATTGTGCAATAAGGTGATGGATTTGGTGTGCATTAGGCCATTTCTAGCAACTTTTCGAAAAACCAATACTGTCATTGCTAAGGAGTTGCAAACACTGGAATCATGATATAACCTTTCTGACCTAGGAACCTGGGAGTGTCATTGTGGAGAGGGAATTCTGGGTTCCCCTTGTGGGTCTGACACTTCCATGACCCGACCTTGGATTTGCAGCTGAAAATGGATAGATGGATCAACACAACAATGTTTCTTTTAATGTATTTGTAGCTCTGAAGCTCATATTTTCATCTGCCATGTTTTCTGCTTGGAAATGACTAAAACTACATTTTTAAGTCAGAGAACCTTGTAAACCACTCTCACTCTTTCCCATTATTTACTGTTATGTAGTCACAGCTTTTACCTCGTCTCGTGTTTGCAGTTTTTATTAGATCTAAGCTTCTAAAATGACACATTCTGCAGTTGCAATTACATCTTGAAATAGATTTACACCCTGTAAAGGTGGGAAGACACCTGAGCTAACACTTCAAACAAGGCACATCGATATCCTTAAGCTGTGGGTAGCTCTTCAGTAAGAGCAAGCCCCTCTAGGTTTTCAGCCTCACAGCTCTCTGGAGACTGTAATCTACCCAAAGCGAGAGATGTAGAACATTGAATTGTGTTGTTTGTAATGCCCAACAAAAACTATTCTTTCAAATGTAGACCACCCATTCAATTCTCATATTACAGCATGTTATGGTTATGCATTAAAACACAGTAGCATTAAAACACAGTAGCATTAAAACACAGTAGCATTAAATGGAAAGTTTATGATGTTTAAAAGGACAAAAAATTGCTCTTCTTCATCTTTGTGCACACATCTCTGCCACCAGACTCTGATTTGGAGGTCACTGGTTCATCTCCCTCTCTGAAGCTGTGCATCACTTTCACAGCCGTTGGGACAGATGGCTCTCCTCCCCGGGGCTTTTTTTCTGCTAAAAGGGATTTTTTAATTTATTTTATTCCTCCCCAACATTTTCAAGCATTTGCTCAAATGAAATTCGGTTTTTATGCAAAGTGCCTTTGGAAGGTTTTGTTGTGAACTGGTGCTGAACAAATACAAATTATGTGACCAGCTCCTGCAAGGACACAGAGTGGTCTGATGGGTTAGTTTCTGTCCTTAACCTTATTATTACAAAGAAAGGGACGTTTGTTGTCCTTTCCAATTTTTTATTTCAACTATTGAATTTCATGCAGTGAGGATGGATTCATTTGGAAGTCCATCCATCCATCCATCCATCCATTTTCTGTAGCCGCTTATTCCTCCACAGAGGGTCACGGGGCAGCTGGTGCCTATCTCCAGCGGTCAAGGGGCGAGAGGCGGGGGACACCCTGGACAGGTCGCCAGTCCATCGCAGGGCCACACAGAGACGAACGAGACAAACAACCACACACCCACTCACACCTAAGGACAATTTACCAGCCCAATTAGCCTGACAGTCATGTCTTTGGGCTGTGGGAGGAAACCGGAGTACCCGGAGAAAACCCACGCACGCACGGGGAGAACATGCAAACTCCACGCAGAGAGGCCGCAGAGCCGGGACGCGAACCCACGATCTCCTTGCTGCGAGGCAACAGTGCTAACCAACTGCGCCACCATGCAGCCTCATTTGGAAGTGAGAGTGATGTGGATTTTAATGATATGTCACCTATTAGCTGAGAAAATGCAGAGAGAAATATTAGGTCTAGTAAGGTCTTTCACCCAGAGTTGAACTCTGTAAACAAGGCTTCAGAAAAAACCAGATGTCCCATCTGAAAAGTGCAAAGTCATGATTCCAGGAAGCGAGTAGTGAAGGAAGGCTGACCATTTAAGGCAGAGTTACGAAACTCATCCTGTTTTTCCAACATTGCCTGTGTGTGTGTATGTGAGTGCGTGTGTGTGTGTAAGTGTATCAGGGTTATAAAAGAGGCCGGACGCTCTGTTTCGGGGGCTCTCTATGAAAAATGATCTCACTCTGTGTTGCGCCTGTGAGAACGATGTAAGGCTTAATTAAATATGTAAATAAATTACCTATAATTATTTTTATAAAAGTACAGTCTCCCTGACTCATGTTTTGAACCTGGCAAACATTTTTGCATCAACAAGAGGTTAAATTAATTAGGTGACAGTAAACATACATATACATTTTGCAGCTGAGTGTGAAGCGGCTGGGATGAGGATCAGCACCTCCAAGTCTGAGGCCATGGTTCTCGGTCCGAAAAGGGTGGCTTGCCAACTCCAGGTCGGGAGAGAGATCCTGCCTCAAGTGGAGGAGTTCAAGTATCTTGGGGTCTTGTTCACGAGTGAGGGAAGGAGGGAGCGGGAGATCGACAGGCGGATTGGGGCAGCGTCTGCAGTGATGCGGACGCTGAACCGGTCTGTTGTGGTGAAGAAGGAGCTGAGCCGGAAAGCAAGGCTCTCGATTTACCGGTCGATCTACCTCCCAATCCTCACCTATGGTCATGAGCTTTGGGTAATCACCGAAAGAACGAGATCGCGGATACAAGCGGCCGAAATGAGTTTTCTCCGCAGGGTGGCCGGGCTCAGCCTTAGGGATAGGGTGAGGAGCTCGGACATTCGGGAGAGACTCGGAGTAGAGCCGCTGCTCCTCCATGTCGAAAGGAGCCAGCTGAGGTGGTTCGGGCATCTTGTTAGGATGCCCCCTAGACGCCTCCCCAGGGAGGTGTTTCAGGCATGTCCTGCCGGCAGGAGGCCCCCGGGTCGACCCAGGACACGCTGGAGAAAATGCAGTATATCTCTGGTTTGGCCCTGGAGCGCCTTGGGGTCCTGCCGGAGGAGCTGGTAGAAGTGGCTGGGGAGAGGACCGTCTGGAGCTCCCTAATTGGGATGCTGCCCCCGCGACCTGGACCCAGATAAGCGAAGAAGACGAGACGAGAAATCAGAAACCTCTATGTTTACACGTAAACTGGTTTCTGCAATATTCATATAGCTGACAGTAAACTCTTACAAAAACTCCACTGTTCACATAATTTATTATGGTCACAGGGGTGGTTCTAGGTGGGGGCAGAGCCCCCCGATAGCAAGCTTGACCCCCCCTTTGAACCCCCCATCCCACCCCCGCTAAGTGCTGAGTCTCAGTCATTAGAGACAAATGCTGTTTCATGTTGTAACTGAAATGGTAACAAAGAGATCAAAGTATTTTTGCAAAATTGTTGTATTTTGAAACTTATTGAAGTTGTGTCCAGAGCAACTGTAGCTGAATTGCTGTTATTATATTGCTGTAATTATACACACACATTTAAAATACTTAAGACAATGTTTGTAGTTTTTTGCTTTTTGTTTTAGAATGTGCCCCTCTAAGAAAAACAGCTGGCCCTAGCCTGCCCCCCCCCTCTAATGTTGGTCTAGAACCACCACTGGATAGTTAGTTTCACAATACACAGTTTTTAACTGAATTCTTTGGTCATTTACTGAAAACAAAACCAGGAGTAAGAGCAGCGTGGGGTGTGTGAAATTAATGGTGTTGTACAGGTTCATGAAGTATTGTTCACATGAATCGCTGTAATACTTTTTAAGAGTTGTTGAGCGGACATGTGAAGAAGGTCTCTTACGGTCATCCATGAATAATCAGCCCACAAGGCAAAGTTAGTCAGAGAACATGAAAGTGGTCATATAAGTAAATGATAACCCTTCTCCTAAAATAAAAACAGTATGGTGATGTAATCAGCCAAACACAAACAGGTGTGATGCTGTTTACCCTTCAGCTTTTTTTTGTTCAAATCTTCGGGACATAATGCAGCTGACGTCAAAATTCCCCAGAGCTCTTGTGTGAACCTGTATAAATACAGCAAACTCCTTTAGATCACAGAAGAAGAAATGTCATGTACTTCTAATTTGCATCTAGCATGTCATCTGGATTTGAAAGTTTGAGATGATCATTTATAAGAATTTGAGGAGCCGTTGCTGTGTGACCCTGTGGCTTTGGAAATGGATCAGTAGGAGTGCGTGACAGAGAGTCTCTCCTGTGGCAATATCTCGTAATGTCTGTGAAAATACCGAAGAAAGGTGATGAAATTCTGCTACTTTACTCAACCCATATCTGTGAACTTTCAAGTGAAACCAAAGAGCCAAAGAGAAGAATGAAAATGATATATAATAATGGTAATATCTGTTTCGTACAGCTGGAAGATATTGCAGCAATTGCAGAAGATAGGAGATAGACCAGGACAGAACCCACTGAAGCCAATCCAGGCTGGAGAGGAAGGCTAAAACAGTACCTTGATGGAAGGCAGTTGTGTGGGTTGAGTGGCCGTGGATGAAAGAAACTCCAACACTTTCATCTTTGACTCGTGAAAAGAAAAAAAAAATCAATCCCTGTTCAAATTCTGTAAATACTCAGTTGGGGAGCTGGCCAAAGGTGAAAGGATCTGCACTCTAAAAACATTTGTCTGTTCCTAATTTATCAAGGTTCACGTCAATCTTGTATCTCCACTGCATGCTGCTGAAAATCCACCCAGAAGATCAAGGTTTTGAATCATTTATTTTTGGTTCAGCTGGCAGGATTCTGCAAATATTTGCTTTTTGTCAAACCTCCTAATCATTGATGGCTTGTTAATCTCAGAAACAAACAACAAAAAATACCCTTTGGCTCTCAAAGCTTCTGAACATTTTTGCTAAATGTTCACTGACTGACTCCAGGCTAAATTTAGAAAAATAAATGAATAGAATAAGTTACATTTAACTGTTTAATTCAAATATAAATATTGTGGTTTAAATTATTTGTTTTGCTACTGTGTTAATTCAGACCTGTGTAAAATAGTAGTAACTTTCTCCCTAAATAAGAGCAAAGTGAAGGAGCCCCTTGTAAAACAATTCAGGGTTCCTCTAATGGTAGAACCGTGTCTCTTTAAAGGCCAATTTATACTCCACGAGAAAAAAGAACTTTGTTCACGCTGGGGGTCTACGAGAACAAAAATGATGTAATTTTATTCTCGGAGACCCAGTTCGGCAACGCAAAACAGCTTGTTCTTGTGCACATCAGCTGAGATGAACCTTTTTCTGCAGGACGTCTAAGAACAACTGCTGTGATTGGTCAGAAAGGGAGAATGAGCGTGGTTAGTGTGGGTAACGGTCGACGTTGTACATTGATGTAACTTTTTTTTGTGCGACAGACCTGGATCGACCCACGCTGGGCCGTGAGGGTTTGCACTGGTCAATCGAGACCCGTATGCCTCCTCAGGTCCTCGCTGGTCCAGGTCCTGGTCCAATACGAATTTTACATGAAGTGAATGTCAGAGAGCAAACTAAGAGTATTTACTAAGACTTAGGACACTTTTATCTTGATAGATTCCAGTTTCACAGTGGTCTAAATTTGCACACCATCCAAATGTTTTGTTATTAATGGTTAGAGTTCTTTTAATGCAGACATGAAATATTTGTGAGGTAAGTTTTATTTACCTTTTACTCGACATGTTTCAACCACTGCTCAGGTCTTCATCAGAAGTGTCACTGATGTTCGTGTGATGCGTCTTCATCAGCTGTTCGTCCAATGGGTGTGACCGACCCAGATCTGTCAGGTCTGCTGGGTCGGTCACGCCCACCTCCTCCGGATGGTTTCTGGAGAAGGGAATCCCAGGTGTGGGACAGCTGGTAGGCCCCCCCATCCTTGTTGAAGGTCCACTTTTCCCGTTTCCTTATTTGGATTGCCTCCCTGATCCAACGTCTGTATCTGAGCAGTGGGTCGAAACATGTCGAGTAAAAGGTAAATAAAACTTACCTCACAAATATTACATGTCTGCATTACTCTGACCATTATTTTAAAGTGCCTGTAACTCCATATTTAAATCACTTTATATTAAACAGGTGTAATCTTTGATGCCTCTAGATCAGCGTTGCACCATTATAACTCAAAATACGCTGTAATTATTTCCTAACGAGCAACTCAGAGATCAGAAGAAAGCGCCGCCTTCCGGTTCTGCTGGGTTTCTCCTTATTTGGCAGCCTGACACTTCTGCTGCAGTAGGAGGCAGTGCCGTCGCGTGAAAGAGAAACGAAACTGAAACTAAACACTACACGGTCTATGGGCAATGGCGGCGGCACTGCCTCGCTCCAGTTGTCGTGAACGTGCATGTGGGCGGAGAATTTACCATATAAGCAAGTCCGGATCACTATGACCTCATAGCGGGCTGGAGTGAAAAAAACTGTCTGAAACCTGGGTCTGAAATCTGGAAGAGCTTCTCACTGGCTGTACTAGGAGACAGATGGATGCCGTTTTTTGCTCTTTCTGGCATGTTTAAGGTGAGAACTCAACGTTGCAACATGATAGATAAGTCAGAAAACATGGAAACCGATGTCATGGGACCTTTAAGAAAAATACATGATGAACTTCATAAAGTGTTTTGTTATTTTACAATCTGCATCCCATACTGTATGTGGCTTATTGGTGCTTCTGCAGTATCTCTGTCCAAATATAGCAAATACATTAAATAGGGACATCTCGATCCGATCACATGATCTGAAATCGAGCCCGATCACAGGATTTCAGACTCGATTGGATTTAAACGTTACCTCCCAGAAAGCAGATCTGTTTCTTCACTCTTCTTTATTCCTTTTTTATATATTAAAGACAAGGTTGCACTGGTCCACCAGTCCGCAAGTGCTCCAGATATCGTGTGCGTACCGGACCCCTCTGATGGCTTCACATCCAACTGAGTGGCGAAGGAACGCTCACACTGGGGAAGCTGCAGACTGTGGACAGAACTGTCAAAGGCCCTCAAACAACTGCAACAACCAGCTCCGCGGTGCAGAAGTGCTGTGCGAACCTACGTCCAGGGGGAGGAGGTGTGTCAGATTTCTGAGGCGCTGATGCCTGGAACATTGCACGTGCGCTGCACCCCACCCCTAACAACCCTCCCGCTTATAGCGAGGGTCTGCATACAGAGCATCAGTACCAAGTTCTCACTTGAGAACCTCAATTAAAAAATGTATGTGCACGCCTGACTTTACAAGTGTTGGATCAGGTCTTGGTATCAGTAGATGCTCAAATGACTCGGACTCAAGGGCAAAAAACCTGATCGGGACATCCCTAAAACTAAATATATATATTTTAATAATCGTAATTTAAAGGCTTTAGTTTTAGCTGGTTCCCAGTCCCGTTTCATATGAATATGCATTAAAAATGTATGTGACAAACTGATCCAAATCATTAAAAAACTAACTGATTGATCCATTTGTATAGTTTGTATTTGCAACCCAGCTTCCAGACAGTGTGATGTTTTTTTTTTTATGAAATCCACCATTAAAATAATACATTTAGGCAAGATGGTGGAATTTTTCAAATTCATACTGTATGTATTTTTGTAACACTATCAGGTCAAATTATATAGTTTATCAACAGCAGTTAACTTGTTTTTAGTGTCAACTTGCTGATTTTCTTATTTATTCTAAACAACATGAGAACAGATAAATGACTGCTCTTTTCAGCTTAAATAAAACAAACATCTCACATTTTGTTAATAATCTTTTTTTTAATTACAGCAGTATTTGGGGGGAGGGGTGGTTCCAATACTTTTTTGATGCATAAATCTTTGTGATTTCAAGGAAAAACAATAATTTCTTGTCAAATACATAAAACACGATACAGGAGAACGTGACTCTGAATCAGAATGAAACTTTATGCTTGTGTGATCTCTCTCTTCCTTTTCTCATCCCCACTACGAGCTCCATATGGCCCCATCCAGCCAGCTGTCCGTTATATCCTCACATTTAGATTCCTGCTCAGCACTGATATGACTGCAGAGTCATCGGAGGCATTCTGTCAGACACGATGACTCCTGGTTGCATTTGAAGTCTGCAATGAACACAAAGAGACGCAGAAATGTTCCTGTGAGGCTGCAGAGCTACTTATCAGGGTTTTATACCAGAAATTAAAGGCACAGCTTTAATACTCAGCATGTGTCAGGAAGCCAAGGGATTATTACTACATGTCTAGACTGGTGACTCTAATAACAGGCCTGCTGTAAAGTGAGACGCATAATAAAGATAAATGTGTCCAGAAAGTTGGTACATTTTTTTCACTTAATCAAACAATGATGTTTACAGTATTAAAGAGATTTCCCAGCCGATGTGTGTAGATGTTATAAATATTTACTATCTTACCCACTGTATTCTTGCAGCCTCTGTTCAGAGAAATAACTGTTTACATCGGGAATAAAGAGCTAATGGCTACTCTATTTTACAAACTTTTACACCACTGTAGGTTTAGCATTACATGGTTATTTGTCATGGAATTCTAGTTATTTAAAAGCATAAGGGAGGGGATGTTTTTTTAATAATGAGGGACATTTTGTGGTCACATATTCTCATGACCCATCCCTGAGGAGCCGAGGGCAGCAATGATTTCTGGTGTCAATTTTGTATTATACGAGCATTTTAGAAGAAATATTTAGATAGTCCTGGTGGACTTGACTTTTCAATGCACAATGTGCTACTTTTTTTGTGCTGCTGGTGATATTTATGCTTGTAAATAATCATAGGATTCAATGCAAATAACTGTAATGAAAGGAATTTTTAAATAAAAATAATGTTGCATCAAAGGTGGTGCTTTTTTTTTTTTTTTTTTTTTTTAATG
>SSNR01000013.1:651168-675782 GCA_006937965.1 Callopanchax toddi
TTTTTTTTTTTTTTTTTTTTTTTTTTAATGATTAGAGCTGTTTATGATGGTGACAGTGGGGTTTGTGCTTAAGGGTGATCAGACTGTTACCTCCTCAGACCTGTCAGACGTGAGAACTACTTCACTGATCAGAGTACACCAAGGACGCTATGATATTGATTATTATAGTAAAGTTGGAGATTGTAATCAGTCAGTATTAACCAGAAATAGCTCAACTGTTGATTAACCAATCTCCAACTCAAAAATCTATCTATATATATATATATTTTTTTTGGGGGGGGGGTGAGCATACCATTGCAATTTGCAACGCATCAGTAAACAAAACCTGCCTTTATTCCCTGGTCCATGAACTGATCATTATTAAGTGTTACATCACACCAGCAACAACTTCCAGAATCATAATTTATAACTGAATCAGAAATTGAATTTTTGTTAATTCAGCACTTTGAGATGAATCCGAATTTCCCCAAATTGGTATTGGCAGGTCAGAGCTTTGCACCAATCAGAAATCAGTAAAGGACCTCAAAGGACCAGAGTACACAGAACAGAACAGCTGGAAGAGCAACTTCTAAGCAATACTTGCACATTATTATAATTAAAGAATAATTGGTTTACATGGTTTTATATTATGAATCCAACTGGACACAAAATACACAGAATATATCTGTATAAATTGGAATCCCTGTGTAAATGCCAAAAGAAAGAAGGAAACAACCCATTCAGTGTGTGGATCTGTCAATACTTTTCCCTGTTATTGTATCTCACTGGTTTCTGTTTTCCGTTTGCATTTCATTCCACAGTAGGAGCGATGGGAGAAGGATGGTTGAAGGAGTGCAGGAGCTGATAGTCTACCGCTGACAGGGCTGTTGCACCGCCAAATTGCTTTAATGTACTGTCACTCTGACAAACTGGGGGGTGAAATTAAAGAACCTGGAAAAACAATTTCCAGGAAACAAATCTTCAAGCGCAGGCAAGCAGCTGAAGCACATTCACTATAAAGCAATGAAGGAACAATTATCTAAATTATACACTTACTTCGCCTGAAGTTAAATTAACCAAACGGACCACTAAAGACCTGTGAAACATTTTCTAAATGTATTCAGTCAGTTCCACATCAACTCTGCTTCAGTACAGGGAGTTATGTGCCACTGGAAACCATTCAATTATTTTCATGACACTTCAAAAAGGTGTTTGAGAAACTGTTTGAAAGAAGATATGAAGCTAATTATTATTTCTAATCAATTTGTACACCAGCAGGTAATTTGAAAGAAGACGCCCCAATTAAAGTCAATGTTTGTGAGGTTAAGAAGAGCTAAAGGCATTTGCTTTACGACTTCTTCTTATTGGTTAAAGTGAACATTCTTATACAACACACAAATGTTTCTGATATACAATTTATGTTGCAATTTGTGTTTATATGAAAGGTAGATAGTCCAAAAAGTTTAGTGATTTGACTTTAGAAGCTTTACTTTTTTACTGTGTGAATTCAGATTTAGCCTTTAGAGCTAACGGAGTTTAAATATCAGTTAAAGATGGCTGAATGACTTTAACTGACTTTAGGTTGGGTGAATGAGGTCAGAGACTTGTTTGTACAGGAAAATAAATTTTGAGACTTTACATATGCAACAAAATGCTAACGTTATACAATATGCAATAGATTGACTGAAATGATTGAACTTTTACAGTCAGAAATAGGGACTATCTTTAAAATCTTTTCTCTCTTGCTGTGTTCCTCAAGGTTTCGTTCTTGGTTTCTTTTCCTTTATGGTCTATTTAAGCTCAATTTTGAAAGAAGAAGAAGGAAACATTTAATTTTATTGTTTCACAGATGACACAGGCTTTTTTTTTAACCACTGAAACATGATGCCAGGACTCCATTGAAGGCCCTTTTTAAATATTTAAAATATGTTTAGGCATGGATTACAACAAATGTTCTGAAACCTAATGAAGATAGAAAATAAATCTCACAATCTTCTTCTTTTAAAGAATATATGAGGTCCATTGTTAAAAACTCTGGACCTTTTCTGGACTACAGTTCGAACATCAGATCAACTCTGTTCTAAAAGCTAACGTTTTTAGCTATGAGTATTTGCAAAGGTTAACCTTAAAATAGTCATCATGCTCTCGTTTTGTCCTGCTTAGAATATTATAATTGACTTTATGTTGGCATTTTTGAGCCACAGATATGTAGTTGGTCCAAACTGTTGAGGCTTGAATTAGCTGCACACACAAGGGACACCATATTACTCCCATACCGGCTTCTTTACACAGACTGCCTGCAGTTTCAAACTAATTTTAAGATTGTAATATTTGTCCTTAAATAATTGATTAGGTCGGCACCTTGGTGATCATTTAGTCCCTCCAGATAAACTTTGTTGAAACCTGTCATCTAAAATACATGTAAGCTTGGTTGAAAGATGACATCTTGTCTTCATTTGGGATATCATGGCTTCATCTTTGATCAATGGAATTACACAGAAATGTCTCGTCCATTTATATATACTGACTGGAATATGCCGTTGAAATCCTTTAATTATATTTATTTGATTATTAGATCTCATGGCTATGTCTCATAGGGGTTATGTATTTTTTAATACTGCATCACATAGACGATCATTTCTGATTTAGTTAGTTTGGGCCATCTTACGCTGTTAACAGCAGAGCATCAGTATAATTCTGCACATATTTGCATCAATGAGGAGCGGCAGCAATAGCCCATCTCTTTATGCATACAGCAAAATCATATCAGATAGGCGTCGGTGAAAGTGATTCAGTCAGTTCACAATTACATAACTATAACACTTCCTGATCTCATACTCCACTATCATATAGAGATAGACCTAATTTCATCCTCCAAATGAAAACATCCACATAGTTTACTAATAAGACAACTGGATGGCCAAACATAATGAAATCATTTTGACCTCCTGAGACAAGAAAGTGCAAAGTAATGGGACAAATTCTTAAAATTGGAAGTTCATCTGTAATGTTCATCTGGTTGAGTGGATGTCTACTTTAGAAACTTCAGAGTCAACTTTTAATCAATGTGCTTTCTCATTTTGGGTTAATCAGGAAATAAACAGTTTGAAACTTCCATTTTTTTCTCATGAGGCCAAAATATGGCATTTTAATAACAATGCTGTCAGCATTAATGAATGAATATGAGTGAGTTATAGACAGGTATTTATGTTTAATGGTTTCTGCATTAATTCTATGTTTGATGAAAATCCCCCAGCAGCTAAACCATGCACACTCCTTCAAATAAACTAAATATAAACCCAGTGTTGGATGGCTGATACCATGTAAATGAACATCCACTTACATTAAGTCCTTACCAAATGAGTTTACACATTCTAATTAGGCCTATCAGCAGCAGGTACATTTCTCTGTTTCACATGTATTTAAGTCTGTTGTTTTTGCAGTCCTACCAGTGCAAATGTAGCTTCAGTGATGGAGAAACAAATCAAAAGCACGTTATTTTTGCTTCAGATAAATCTCGCTCCCAAAGGTTGATCATTAAGGGTGAAAAAAAGCATTGCAAATCAAAATTTGGCTTGTCTGGGCCAGATGTGCAAACCCCAGTTTTTGTGCAAGTTACTACAGCAAGGAGCACAGCCTGCAAGTAGTCTATCTCAACAGGTATCTGAACAACTGAACAGAGGCCAAGACTGTACAGTTAGACGTTATATGAACTTCAAAAACTGCTTAAAGTAAAACAGATTAACTTAAATCTTTTAACTAAACTCTTTCTTCCGGCTTCTGTTGAGAGCGGTCGCACTGTTCCTTCTCTCCCTTGTGTGTTACTCCTGCAGCTGTTTTTGTCTTCTGAGCATTTTCCTCATTCCTTCTGGTTAAATATTTTTATTTTTCTTGATATGGCTTTGGTTTGCTGGCTTCCCAACAAAATGGATAACATTTTTTACACTCTCAAAACGGAGGAGGGGACTCCGCGGCTGACTGAGACAAGAGCTGTGGGGTTCGTAATGGATCAGATTGCGGGTCCTGCAAGTCTGTCTCTGGAGGTCTACAACTTTGGATTAATGATGATCGGGTGCACGCTCATTGGAATCTGCATGGACCTGGTTTATCGAAAAACAACAGAGCTAACAGGTGCAATTGACAGGATTCCTGTGCTTCAAAGGGGGCTGATGCGTGCTTTGAACACTGAAACACTCGCGAGGACTGAGTTGTCTCGTAGGACTGACTGCGAACGAACTCTGGCGCGGAGTGAATTACGATCGATGTGTCGAACTACACGGATCAGATGGGACTGGCCAGGATGTGGAATTTGGACGGGATGAAGCCAGTGAGACAGACATTTAAGGCAGCTGTAACAAACAGGACTGCCTGCTCCAAACACATTCTGTTATCTGGTGACCCTGAAAATAATCTCCTACTCAACAGAGTGAATGAAGCGACTGCTCAGCCCCCCCTTCTCTACGCTCTCTCACCTAACTCGCCTTCCCCCCCCCCCTCTACTGGGAGTGAAGGTCGGTCAGCTGTGCCGTGTCCTTGCTGCTGGTGGAGATCCTGACCCCCCCACCCTCCTTGATATGTTTTTTGGTTGTTGTGACTGTGTGTAATATGCTACTCCCTCCCTCCATTTTGTTTACATTTTCTTCTGCTCCCATCTTAATTTTTTTGCCCAAATATTGTATTGAAGTTTGCCCCAATATTTCTGCCCAAGACTTTAGTTCCTTACACAAGCCAATGTCCCACTTTATCTCATAATTTACAATGTAGATCCCCTGATGGTACCCCAAATCTTGAAGTTTGCCCCAATATTTCTCTTTGCCCAAGCCCAAGTAAATGTCCCACTTTAACTCATAATTTACAATGTAGGTACCCTGATGGTACCCCAAATCTTGCCCAAGCCCGAGTAAATGTCCCACTTTAACTCATAATTTACAATGTAGGTCCCCTGATGGTACCCCAAATCTTGCCCAAATATTGTATCTGGCTCCCATCTTTATTTTTGGCCCAAATATTGTATTGAAGTTGCCCCAATAATTCTGCCCAAGACTTTAGTTCCTTACATAAGCCAATGTCCCACTATATCTCATAATTTACAATGTAGGTCCCCTGATGGTACCCCAAATCTCTGTTTTGTTTTTTATTTTCAATGTTTTCTCTGTTTTGTTTTTTGTTTATATTGTAAAGCGCTTTGTGATGTATATCTGTGAAAGGCGCTATATAAATAAACTTTACTTACTTACTTACTTACTTTGTAGTTTTATGGAGAACATATTTTATGTGCACGAGCCAGCCCTTCTGTTTTCTGCTTTGGACTGACATTTTTCAGAAGAGACGCATGTTATCCAACAGAGCTGCAGAGGGCTGAGTGACTGACACACTCCTAAAAACCTAAACTTGAGTCATGCAACAGTATAACAACTCACGCTTTAATGTGACAGAAGGAGTCTTGGGTAAATGTGTGTTGTCTTTTGTCTAGTCCATTGTTAATGAATATATGTGTGTTAACCTGTTTTCTCTTGTGTGTTTTTAGATTAGGTATCACTTATTAAATTTGTCCACCTTTTAAAAAAATCAGTAGTTACAGATTAAATCTGAAGTTCTTTATTAAGTAAATAGATTAGACATTTTGAAGGAATTGTTCCTTCACAGGGACAGCAGATGTTAGATGTTTTGGAGATCAGAGATCATCTTTGGACATTTAGAGGAGGGATGGTGAATCAGTAGGAGGATGCTTAGCAGGACCAAAGAATGGATGCAGTGAAAGAGGACATGAAGATAAATGGTGGGAGAGTAGAGGGTGTAGACGAGAGGGCTAATCTGTTTGTTTTAAATTCTTTTTTGGATAATCCCAGATTGGAGAACTGGACATGGATTCTGATCCTACTGAGCTGGTCTGCATGGGGTCAGTTTGTAAGTCGATCCCATCTTGGAAAAACAAGCAAAATACTCCCAACTCAAAATTTGATAATGATTAATGCAAATGGTATTTACACATTTTTACACAGCTGTAAAACTATGATTACATGATTATGTACAAATAATTATGTAGCTATTTGTAGCAGAAATTAGCAGCAGAGCTAGCTAGCTGCAGAACTTCTGGTACTTTCAGTAGGAATTTTATAGTGTTTCCTCCAAAATCTCCATGCAATGTAAATTTAGCATTATCCAAATTTGCAAAACAGCCATTAGCTAATAATCCAGAATGCATTTCAGTCTCCCCAATAAATTGGTAGGTTGTACTTTGTTTTTGTACTTTCCATAAAACCCCACTTCAGAAGGCCTGACTATCTTTTTAAGAAACAGTTTAAAAGCAGTTGCCCCTTCATTTGTTCCTCATTAACAAAGTCACGAGCACACAGTTCTCCCTCATGTTAAAGAGCTACATTTATAGCTATACAACTGGTTTAAGTCTACCAAACAGTAAAGAAGAATCCCTTTGTGCCTCTGGCAGAAGGACAGTCATTATTGCGCTCTTCATCAGCTGTGAGGCAATTTCCTCCACCGGTGCTGTTTGGTAGAGGGCGGTGTGCAGACTGATGTTGAAAGGTAGAGGTTAACAGCAGAACTGGAGTCTTTTGTCAGCATCCTGTCTAACCAGGGAGGGAAACGGCCATCCAGACTCCTCCACACTGAGTAGCAGGCAGGAGGTCACTCTGTTTCTTTTTTTTAGACTAAGACAAATGAATCCAACTTAACCAGATGTTCTACTGGCTTTCAAAGGATAAAACTAATAATAGTTGCAGTGTTTGGGATCTTTTTTGCCTTTTGCTTATTTTTTCAACAAATTATGAGATTTCTATGGGTATATAAAGATAAAACATTTAAAAAGTCACCTATGAAACAACTTCCTTATACTTCCCTAGTAATTAGGTTTGTCACAACCCTTTACCAATTTAATAATTACATATTCAAACAACATCAGCAACACTGTGCATATGAATACTGCTCTTAAAGCCCTAGATCCCATTATCAAAACCAAACGAACAAGCATACAAAAAATCAGAAAAAACAAGCTTGCACCCAAACAAGCAGTCCAGTAAATAAAATGGTCTGACGCACAAACAGAGCTGCCTTGGGACAGGAAAAATCAATTAAGTCAGGGGTCTGTTGGGCGTTAAGAGGAGGGGGATGTGAGCTGTTTCTTCCCGATAAGAAACATTTCTATGCTTGATTTGGTTATGCCAAGAGAAGATTATCGCCTGGCAGGAGCAGCAGTAGGCCTTACTCATTAAGTGGTGGGTTATTGCCAGTCCTTTGCACTAGAGCCAAGGTTCTAGTACATTGTAATGGGCGGGCTGAGTGAACACCCAAACACACAGGGATCTTTGGCTTGTTTTAGTTATGAAAAAACAAATTGCCTGTTTTATCGAGGATTAGTTATTAACCTTGATGGTGGTTTTTTGGCATGGGTTTCCTCATCAGGTGCTCTGATGCCACAGCTGAGATGGTGCTTTCCCCAAACAATGAAATGAGGTATGAAGAAGTGTCATTGTTTGCTTCATTGTTGCTATTAGCTTCTGTTTTCTTGGAAATGATTTGCTGTGTTTAGGGACTTTTTTTTTCTGGACCAGGATTTGTTTAAGCAGAAAAAAAAACCCATAGCTGAGTCACGCCGCCAGACAAGCTGTTCATTGTATTCAGCCTTGCATGTGGTTACAGTGGCTTTTTGTATATTTTCTTTCTTTTAGATAATTTTATGTTTACCTTTAGTGATGTTAAAATGTATGTAACTTTTTACAAATAATTTTTTTAAATGATAATTTTATTTATTAAGGGGGAAAAGCTATTCAAATCAACCTGGTCCTATGTGAAAAAGTATTTGTTGGCAGCGACAACTTCAATTAATTATTTGCGATAACTGATAACGAGTCTCTTATATCACTGTGGAGGAATTTTGTCCCACAAAGTATGTCCCCACATTTGAGGGTTCTCAAGTATGAAAAGTCAGAAACAGAAGTCAAAGATCCGTCAATTACAGCAAGTCATCCAGGTTCTGAAGCATCAAAGCAGCCCCAGACCATCACGCTACCACTTGACGGACGGTGTGATGCTCTTTTTCTTAAACGCAGTGTTAGTTTTACAATGGATTTGGTGGTACACACACACCTTCCAAAAAGGTCAACTTTGGATTTGTCTATCCACTGTGAATCTTTTCCAAAAGTCTTGAGGATTATCAAAATGTTTTTGGACAAATGTGAGATAGACCACAGGAGTAGATTTGGCATGGATGGAGATGACGTGTCCCCACCAATACCCAGCAATCACTGGATCCCCACCAATAATTCAATCCAAGGGTGCAGAAACAGTGCGTCCCCGCCAATAATACATGCAGCCCAGTGAAGCAGGTGGCTGTGCTGTTGTGATCTGAGACTGCGGACAGACCTGTGTCCAGGGTAAGGAGGCATACGTGTCTGAATCGACCGGTGCGAGCCCCTCGCGGCCCACGCTGAGCCGCTTACATCGATGGCACCTGCCCTGGGTCTAGGTGAGGACTGACCATCTGGCATTTTCCCAGCGATGGTAACTTTGGGCTGGTTGGGACTGGGACCAGGACGGATCGCTTTATTCTGCACCCACCCACCCTCAGCCCCACCTCATGCACATCCCATCCTGATCCCCACCAATGTTGAGGGCAAATCTACGCCACTGAGATAGACCTTTGTGTTTTTCTTAGTTAGCTGAGGTTTTGGTCTTGGAACTCTTCCATGCCATTTATGCTTCCTATCGCTTTATCTAATTATTGAATCATAAACTCTGACCTTAACCTTAACGAGGTGAGAGTTGCAGTTCTTTAGATGTTCTCGATTTTTTTGTTATTGTTGTATTTCCATTGAACTTGGCCTGACGTGTTGTTTTTTGAGACCTTTTAGCCTACTTCATGTTGTCAGACAGGCTCTATTAAAGTGATTTTACAGGTCTGACAGTAATCAAGTCTGGGTGTGGCTAGAGAAGCTGAACTCATCCTTTCAAATGTTGTGGTTAGTCACAGTTAATTCATCAGTCCAGCAAATACTTTTCACATAGGGCCAGGTTGGTTCAGAAAACCTATCTAATCAATGAAACCATCATTTGTAAACTGTTTGTATTTACTCAGGTTATCCTTGTATGACTTTGAAATACTGTATGTTTTGATGATCTGAAAGATTTAAGTATTAAAAAAGAGCAAAAGTAGACAAAATATGTAAGGGGGAATTACTTTTTCACAGTACTGTACTTATCTATACAGTACAACTATACTCCAAGGAATAGGCCGAGTAAACCTCTACAAACTCTTATGTCTGTGTGGTGCTGGGCCACCCTTTGATCAAGTTTGGTCAAAAAGATTTCAGTACCAGTACAACTGCATCAAGTCGTTCACAGAAATGAAACCGCCTGTCGCGTATAATTGGTGTGTGTGGCATTGTGTCGAGCCACTGAGACCCAGAGTAAATATGACCTGACAGTAGGAGAGAAGGGAGAAAAGGCCCTTTTGATCCCTTATTCATCTTTCTCCTGTCACTGATAAGGCTGGTGGGGTTATGCGATAGAGAGGTGATTTTTCCCTGAGGAAAGCATGAAGCAACACCAAAGTGTCACCGAAAAAAAAAGGGAAAGAGATGCAGGAGGTAGGGAGGCGTGAAATCGATGAATAACCTTAAATATGAGCTAATATTAAAGCATTTTCTTGTGGAAACAGAGGGCAAAGTAGATAAGGATTAACAATATTTTCTATTGAATGGGGTGCTTCAAACAGAGGATGTATGTGAGTAGCCTCTGCTGTGTGTTTGTTCTCCTCGCCTTTGTGACTAAAGCACATAAGATAAATGCTCTAAATTGGAAAATTTGACAGTAATGCTTTCATCTTTTCCCCCCCATGCTCCAATAGTGTTGAATTCCTTCGGTAAATGAAAATTGGAAGACGTGTGTGTGTGTGTGTGTGTGTGTGTCTGCACGTTTGTGTGTTAAGAGATTAAAAAAATAGTGAAAAGAGGAGAAAAAAGGGGAGACTCTGCTGTTCATTCAAGCATAATTCCATTACAGTTGGTGGCTGCTGTGAAGAGGAACCATTAGAGGTGTAATCAGGATGGATGGATGAGGATAAGGAGAGACACTATGAGCAAGAGAGGATATACAGATGATTGAGCCATAGGCTGTGACCCATAACATCCCACTGGAGGAAGGACTTCAAGGGAATGAAATGACACCTGTCACCAAGGGTAATAATGATGTCTCTGATGCTTTTTTGCACCTGCCTTTGTTTCCTTGCTGTTTTTCATCTCTTTTTTGGGGCTTTAAATCTGTAATGTTTACTCATGCAGCTGTATTTTTTAATATCTTAACATATCATTGCTCTCAGGCTAAAACATTGTCTCTTCATTTTTCATCTTTTATTTTTGTACATAAATCAACCTCTACAGGTCATCATTCACATCCATCTGTGGTTTTAAGGATTACTTCTCTATAAGTCAAAAAGAGCTTGTGGCCACCCTGGGTTTATTCTTTGTAAAAGAAACATTTCCTGAAGAGTTGCATTTTTGTAGATATGAGATTGTTGCCCGGCAGCAATGATATGGAAAAAAGGTATCAAAATGTCCTTCATAGTTATTATGTACATGTTCAAAATTGGTAATCTTTTAAACAATACAGACAATAATTATCTATCAATCCATCCATCCATTTCACACTTCTTTTTCAAGATTGTGCAATGGTGAGAACAGATCCAGAACACTCTCCAGCTCACCCTTGGAGTTCCCAAAAGTCGCTGAAATCGCCTTTAAACTGAAATAATCCTTGGATCATTGTGTCCCAATAGAGCCGTGCATGTTGACTACCCTACTTAGATCCCAAGGCATTCCCAGGCAAGATAGCACAGCATTTCTCCTTCAAGTTCTGGGTCTGCCCTGTGATGTCTTCCTGAAAACTTCCAGAGGAAAGCAATCAGGAGACATTTTATTCAGATGTCCAAACCACCTCAGCTGTCTTTGGATGAGAGCTTAATAAATGAGACTGGACACTAGACTGAGCACAGAAGAACCAGGTCAGAAGATGAGACTAAAAAGATGGGTCTTGAGCCTGTTCTTAAAAACATCTACACTCTCCGCGGCCCTCAGGTGCTTCGGCAGACCATTCCACTGACGGGGGCCATAATACTGAAAAGATGCCACTCCATAGGTCTGTGTTCTGACTCTGGGGAGCTGCTTGTAACTTAAGAACCTTCATGGACCCTCAGGTCCTGCAGCACCGGTTTATTAACAGTCGTGCAGCTGAGGGCCACGTTACAGTTTTTAATTTTTATGGAATTATTATTATTTTTTATCTGTATAGCACTTTGAGCTGCCGATAGCATGAAGAGTGCTTTATAAATAAAATTTGATTGATTGATTGATTGATTGATTGATTGATTGATTGATTGATTGATTGATTGATTGATTGATTGATTGATTGATTGATGTGGGGTTTGAATTTCTTCTAACCTTCTGGGCCAACGTACAAAACATCAAATATGTTTGACTAAACCCTGGCTATTAAAATGTGAACTATAACACATCTTTTCAGACTTTACTGAAACTTATTTAAAATTGCTTTATAGAACTTCAAACCTTGACATCATATATTTCTGTAAATTCTCATGTGTGTTAGTTCTTTATGAACTGCCTGAACCTCCAGGAAAAAGCGTAAGACATCAAAAACAAAATTCTGTCAGTAAATTTCAGCTATTGGACCCAATGCAGTAAAGTTAAAGAGAGATGAGGTATGTTAAAAGCAATCCTTCTACACTCTCTAGACCCCTTGGGTTCCATGTTTGTGCTTTATTTTCCTTCATAAGGCCTGTGGCTTGATATAAACTGATGAAAACAGTGCAACTAAAAAGGACTGCCCCTTATGTACAAACATTACCAGTCAGGCACTGTTGAATACAATTATATCCTATTCTTGGATGACTGCATTCATGTGGGATCACAGTTTCTTTAAGCACATCATCAATCTGGAAGTGAGCACTAATCATGTGCCCTGTGCAGCCTTAAAATGCTAAAGAAAAATTAAAAATATCTTGAAAGGTTTTTTCTAAATTAGATAATCTAATTATCTTACTAATTTAGGTTTTTAACAACACTCATCCTAAAACTGTTTTTCAAATTAAGTAACTTGGACAACTTATCAAGGTTCTAAATGAGTTTATAAAAAACATCAACAATCAAAAACTCAATGATGCTTTTATTTATTGTTCACTTGGTCTAAAGTTTTTTCTGCATAAAAACAATGAACAATGTTGAATATTTTTCATTCTTATTGAAAAGTCAATTAAACATTCTGAGTGTTACAGTTATACAGGGATTTTGTGATGTTTCTTTACAATAGGTCTGTGTCTAGTTTCTTCTAAATTTAGAGTATTGTCAACAATGTTTACATTTTTGCGTTCTGATCTTCTATCTAAGGCACATGCTGGTTTTCATCTTGTGTTTCCTGGCCATCGTTTCCCTCTGTTTCCTTTTTTTACTCAACTCCTCACCTACTCATTTACTCACATTGTTCTCATGCTGTAAAGATCACTCCCAGTAGATCGATTCCTCAGTTTCACTGTTTTTTTTTTTGTTTTTTTTTGTCATATTCTCTGCTTTCATTGTTGCCGTCAGGCCTGCTCTGACCCTTGTGTTTATCTTGTTGTTTATTCAGTTCGGTATGTTTTCACTTATTGCCTACCTTCCTGCCTGCTGCTTATCTTTTGCCTGAGTTTCTTGGTCCTCTTCACAACTACTTGACAGTGAGAGCTTTTATAGATTAAAGAATACACCCCCAACTCAGCTTGCTGCTGACTGGGAGAAACTTGAAGGAACTGGTTAGAACCTGACTCTGAACCAAACATAACTTTGTCAGGATCCCTTCACACTGGATTTAGACTTCTATATACTCTCCACAACCTATTAGAATGTGACTGGATCACAGCAAATTTGGAAGACCTCCTTCAGTGTGAAGGCAATCATGAAGCTGCTATGCTCTTAGTACTCACCAAATAGGGTTTTCCTGCTATTTTCTGTGTCCCAGAGTTGCTCCCCTGCCCACTCATCTCTATGTGTGTCAGGAACAAGTTGCTGCTAAGATCCAACCACATATACCCATGACTGTACCATGTCCCAGAACACATTCTGCCACAGCTCTCTTTTAGACAGTATCAGGATGCCGGTGCAAGCTAGATGATCCCATCATGCTAAAATGCTTCAAAGTCTCAATGACCAAACCATGCTTGTGCAAGCAAACCATATGTAATGGATTCAGTACCTCTGCCCTCCGCTGAGGACACAAATACGCTACTGAGACATTGCTATAGAAGTCTTCTCCGCAAAACAAATCAGTAAGTTATCACCCTCTAGCATAGAGGATGGGGAACTTATTGCACTATAAAGACACCCAAACCCCCACTAAGGTCCTGCAAAGACTATCCACTTCGTCTCATTTTTATTATTATTTTTAATTATGGCAGGGTAGTCATCCTGTGTGAACTCTTAAAAAATACCATTCTATTGAAATAATGAGACCTAAGGGAAAAAAGTAGTAGTTTTAGCTAACTTTGAAGCCAAATTCTGCTTCCTAACTAATGCTCCAGGAAAAAAGCAGCTGTAGAAGAGCTCGGTTTGAATGAGGTGCACCATTTTGTTTACTGGCAACAAAGAAAAGCCTATAAGGACATAAATCAATCAAACAGCAGTGAAATAAATGAGGCCACACCATGCTGTGAAGCTCTTTTCATCCTATCCTAAAAGCATCAAATACAATGTCTGAAAATCACAAGAAGGGCCTATCATTTTAGAGTAAAATGTGTTACCTTGTGACAGAAACTAGATTACAACTTGGAGTCTTGGGTCTCTGCATGATCTCTGCATGTTATAACAAAAAGATAGGAAAAAGGGCTTTTTTTGTAACGGTTTATTTTCAGATGAATACTTTAAATTGAATTTTTATGGTGAAGACAGACTTTTTTTGTTGTATTCAAACAACAACACAAGATTTAAAAACAACTAAACATAAGAGTGATTTAAATAAATATTGTCCACAGTTGCTTTCCATACTGCTTCATTATGTTACTTCCTGCCTGCCTCGTGCACGTGCCTCAAAGACACACTCACTGCTCAGACGTAACGATGCTGTTTTCCTTGCAAATTTAGCAGCATTTTCACTTTTATCATGTCTGTTATTCTTGATGGAGGCTATATATTTTGAAAAAAGTTTATTTTTAAACTAATTTTATTTCATTTCACCTTCAAAAAAACAAATAATTAGTTCTCAAGCACTAGTCGAGTCGTTTAAATGTGTAAACTGTTGAGATTGATTTAAAAAAATTACATTTTTTGGCCCTTTCTTTTTTTCCTTTCTTTTTTTACAAAATGCCATGTTTGGTCAAACGCTTCTTAAATTTTACTTAAAAATTTGATTTAATGAAGTTAAGTAAGCTAAATATGCTTAATTAATTTCACAAAGCAAAAAATTGTTAGAATGTTGTAAATATTTAACACAGTTATGGATTAAGGACAGCCATGGCTTACTGGACAAGGGTGGTAGTCCCTTGATCAGAAGTTCAATCCCTGGTTCAAGGAGACCATGTGCTGAAGTACCCTTGGGCAAGATACTGAACCCCAAAGTTGCCCCTCAGGCCCACTGCTCATCAGGGATGGGTCAAATAGGGGTGACCGTGGCTCAGGGTAAGAGAGGTGATCTACCATGTGGGAGGTCAGGGTTCAATCCCCAGCCCAAGCCATGCGTCAAAGCAGTCTTGGGCAAGATAAGTGGATTCAACACATCATTTCTTAGAGTGAACAGTACCAAATGCCTTCAAACAACTTGGAGAATGGGACACAACAGGACTGCAAGTCTTTGTGTGAATTATACAGCATCAGTTTAGGGTGGCAGTGGGGAATTTTTTCCAGGATGAGAAAGCAGACGTTCACAAAGCAGGCAATTTCCATATACTCAATTGTTAGATTCTTTTGAGTACTTTGCCACTTTCTTGACAGGAAGTCTTCTACAAAGATGACAATAAATTCCATTTTCCCACCGCTTCATATGGTATAAACCTTATAATAAACTTTTTGTAGTCAGATGTCACCCTCAAACTATTCTGGAGGCAAACAGACGTTGACCAGGAGCAGTGAACAACATCCATACTGTATATCACCATCAACCCAACAGAGAGTTCGATTTAACAACCATACATCACAAACAGTAGCTTTGTTCCTCGCTGTCATTAAACTCAGAATACACATTCATTTGTCAGCTATTACCTCTAAAATAGTTTATTAGAAAAACAAATGATGAACATGTTTCATTGTTTGGGCAGGCATCAAAATTAATTATACTTGGAAAGATGACAGAGTTCTATATTGATCAGAATTATTCATTTACTTTGATTTCAGACAGACTGTTCCATATATTATAAAACAATATATCATTAAATACAAGATAATAACAGTACACATAAACATTGTATTTCATAAATATTAAGTATACTTTTGGCAAACTGGACATACATTTTCTGAAAGTATAGAGTAAGTGCACATCATTTGATACTTACATAAAACATTTTTATGACAGAGGCTTTAATAAACAAATAAAAATTGATTTTAATCTTCAATGCCAATGTATTTGTTGATATTTGATCATTGTACAGTATGATCATGTACAGTATAGCATGTTGATCATGCTTAATAACTTAATACATGTATGGTAAAATGTGCTGGAAAACTTGACAACTGCATGCTACATTTGGATGTTTACAAGGCAATTCATCTGAGTAAATAAAGTGCAGTTCCACACATGGAAATATTTCAAGTAGTTCACTCTGATTAGAAACTACTTGTTTTTTTATTATTTATCATCTAATGCTTTGTCATTGCTTTGCAAGTACATCAGTTGTGGGTCATTCCACAAAAGCACAGATTACTAAATGACTAATTCAATTCACTCAACATTTTATGCATGGCTTCTGCATGTTATCACAATGGGAAAGGACTGAGGAAGGTCTCAGTTATGTGAAACTCATTATGATCATGTTAGAGATAGCTACTAAAACATTTGTTTAAAGGTGACATTCAGAGCTTTTTCTGTGATGTTTCTAGGAAAGTAATTACCATTCAGGTGGTCGAAAAACCCTTCAACAGCAGGTAACTATAAATCACTGTCTAGTCCCTTGCATGAGCTTTAGACTCTAGTTTGCTGTGGTAATCTGGATTCTAATGGCAGCGTGTGAAATGGAGAAACCTGCATTTGTTTCCTTACAGAGAGACAAATATGTTGGAGGGCTAAGGTGTTCCAAAAATAGCTGATCAAACTGTGACTGATTCATGTGACCATCTCCGTCCGGTGGCTGTCCGCAAAGATTCAGGCGGCGGTACACAAGCATCAATATCAGATGACTCACTCCAGCTGGCAGCAGAGCTGTGAACAAAGTGGTAGTGGAGGAGTGGGCAGACTTACTTTGGTGCAGCTTTTTTCCCCCTACAGACTGATTCATTTGGCTGTAATCCACAGCTCCAAGGCAGCTGTCTTATCTCCATGGATTGATGAATTCTACTCACATCTAATGACACTCGCAAAGAACTACCATCTTAGCATGAATAAAGAGTACAAAATACACACAAACACACACACAGGTAATATGAATGCCTGAATAGCTGCAGGTTGAAGCTGTTTAAACCAGTGTTAATTTCGTAGACGAAATATTTTCGTTATTTATTTCGTCACGAATATATTTTGCCGAACGAAAACTAAACGAAATTCAAAAATATAAAACGGAAAAAGACGATGACGAAGACTAAATTGGCGGACCTTTTCGTCAGGAACGAAAGACGAGACGAGAATTGACAGTGACAAAATCCAATCAGAAAACGGGAAGAATTTGACGAACATACCAAAGACCCAATCAGCAATCGGAGCAGGCGGGACTAGAGAAGGGAACCAATCAGCAAACGTAACAGGCGGAAGTAGATGAGAAAGGAACCAATCGGAGTCCGCCTTGTCGGGACGCACCGGAATTTGTAAACAGCAGAGCAGACTCTGACAGGAACAGACTTTATTAAAAGTGGGTCAAATGAACAGAACAGAGGCAGAGTTACGACGCTGATTTTAAGATAATAGTGATGAATGCAGCAGAGGATCAAACAGCTGTCAGGGAGACAGGAAATATGGAGTTATGGAGAGAAATGACCGAAGACGGAGCGTTTTGGAGATCACGTTCTGTGGGAGGAGACGACCGCAGCGTGAGAACAGCTGATCAGACTCTGTGAGTTAAAGCCTGCAGACTTTTGATCTGACACATCATGAGCAAAGTTCTGACAGTTTGCATTATTATGGTATTTATTTGCTCAGGACCACTAGTGTCTTTCCTGACAGAACTCAACACACAGTAGAATATGAATTACAGATCTTTGTGATTGAATTAATAAAAAAAATATTAAAGGTCTCTAAATAAGATAATATTTAAACTACTTAATCAAATTTTCAACAAAATAGTTTATTTTAAAAGTGAATTTAGTTTTATTTCTGAAGATTAGTCTTGGAAAGGGGTGTGTCTTATAATTGGGGTCGTTAACAATATTGGGAAAGTTCATAAAGAGCCCATTTGTTTATTAATACTTAATAATGCACTAATGTTAATAAAAGTAAAGTGTTACCCCAATTCATTTAAAGAAATGTAAAATAAACGCACCAGAGGAAAATGTATTAATATTAGTGAAATATGCCTATTTTATATTTAGTCGACTAAAATTCTGAACTATTTCAGTCGACTAAAATTAGACTAAAATTAAAACAAATTGGACGACTAAAACTAGACTAAAATGAAAAAGAATTTTAGTCAAAAGACTAAGACTAAAACTAAATTAAAATTTCATGCCAAAATTAACACTGGTTTAAACCCTCACACACTTTACTGTATGTTAATATGAGTCCCATTTGACTAGGATAAAAGGAAATGGCTGAAATTAGGACACATGATTGAATGCAGAAGTTTTAACATTTACAGCTTAGACTGAAATGGAGAAACAGTAGATGATAAAGACTAAAAATGTACAACTTTTTTCAAATAAGTCAGATTCATAATAACTTGCTTGGCCTTATGCAAAATAATATAAGATACAGGATACTGGGACAGTTGTTGGTGTTTTGAAATCTCGATATAGGAACATAAAATGAAAGTTTTTCAATTTCCTGTGCCTAAAAATGTTTTATTTTAGTGTCTGGATTCACTATCAACTCAAAAACGTTGGGAATAAAACACAACCCCATTACAGTTTTAGGTTTAAAAATACCTCTTTGAAAAAACACAGTTGCAGTTAAAGGTAAATGGTTTTACCAGCTTGAGGTAAAAAAAAAACAATCCTCTTGGTTTCTTTCCATCTTATAAAGGCACACTAACTTTTTCATATTTTTAAATATTTTTCTTGAGCCAGTATGTGCAAATATGACCCTTTACAGGGTTAATGAAAAGTCACTCAGCCCCATCTGCTGCTCGTGTCCAGAATACCACATTTGCAACTTCTGAGTCTCCAGTGCCCTGAAGTCTCACAAAGTCACGTATGTTGTGAGGGTTATGCTCTCCCAATGTGGCTAGCCAATATGCTAGGGACGGAGTGTTTTTAGCTCATGATTCCTGCATTTTTTTGATCTCTCTCTGCTTGAACACAGCTGATTTCTTTGAAGGAGTGATGAACCGCTCCAGTAGAAAGCAATGAAGGCTGAGGAGACATTTCAACTGTTAGATTTAGGTGTTTCTGAGCAAGGACAATGCTACATTTTTACAATAGTGATTTTACACAGCCACTAGGGGTGCTAAAAGCAAGCCAAAACTGCATATGTGCCTTTAAATTCAAATCATGCTAGGTTTACTTTTTTCTGAAGCACAAAGTCAAGCCTTTTTACCCCCATTTGCTGAAATTGCTCTTTACTTTGCCATGAAAATCAAATTACTGTCAAAAGTTAGTCCAATTTAAAAACAGAGCAAGTTATGTTGAAAATCCAGCCTGTTACTCTCCTTTTTTTTGTTCCCAAATCAGAGAATGGCTTTTCCAGCATTTTGATTTTAGAGAGCATCAAGAGCAGCATGGCTAATGCAAACAGACAGTTATCAGTCTTCAAAATTAGAACTGCACATTATATTAAGAAAACAATGTCAATATCATTGATGCAAATAACAGCTTGGACTGCAGTCAGTGGTCATATTTTTGAGTGCCATGCATTCAGGCCAGATTCATGCCAGATGGACCCTCTCTGCTCTGGATGCTCATATCTAATTTAGATGATAGTGGGTGCAGTGCTAAAGCACATGGAGGCTGTTGTAAGTGTTGTCATGACAGAAGGGAAGCCTGGGGTTTATGGATCTGAAAGATGACGAGAAATTACCATGTGTGCATCTGTTTGTCTGGCTTGTTGTCTGGATGGCCATTCCTCAGTAGTTTAATCTGCAGTGTGATACTGTATTATCTCAGCTGATAGCTGGTCTGAGTTCAGTTTATGCATGCGCTGTTATGAACTGTAAATCTGGATACTGAAGGTTTTCACCTAGGGTTAGTTATGTTTGTCCAAGCATCTCCAACCAAACAAGCCCCGTGGAAGAGAAGAGACAAGTTTGACTGTAATCTTTTCTATATTTATCAGTCATAAAGAACCCCAAAGTTTGTGCCATGTCACATGTTTCTGCAACCATTGTGTAACCACTACTCTGTTTATTTGTGCACTGATGGTTTTCATGTTACTGAGGACATGGTCCTGATAATTGTATGATCTACAACAGGTGTTGCTCTGTATTTCATGAATGCTCTGTGTTTTTAAGGACTTGTTTTTATTGACTCTGACTCATTGATGAAGGCTTTTTTATCTCACGAGCTACTTTTTTATTGAGCTGGTCCATGCGGGTTGTGGGACGCGCTCGCTAGAGCTGCAGGTGCTGCAAATGCTATAGTGTGTGTCCGCCACCAAGTGATAGAGTTAGTCATTCGCATCACAAGACGTTTTGTGGCATTGCAACTCGTTCCCCAGGGAGTGCGCGGGGAGTTAACGCCGCAGTTAACTGGTTGATCAGTTAATCATTTATCTATGTCCTCATTTTTGAGGTGCATTGAACACACCTTTAGTAAACCTAGACAGTTGGTATGACGCCACAGTTAGAAAACCTTGTAAGGTGACAGGTGAGGAGGGGATATGCAATGATTTCTGCTCTTACTGCTCAGTTAGCCAACTAGATGAGTGTTGGCTCAAACCCGCCAGTCTGTTAGGCAGTATAACAGATGCTATGTTGAAGTTATTTGCACAATGCACATAGTAATACTAGGAAATGTTTATTAGATTAGGTTTACAAGTGCTTTTTTGTAAATTACAGACAAAAAGCTAGTAAAGGAGGACTTGAGGAAATGGCTTTGTTAATGGTTCACATTTTATTTTTATTTTTAACAGGTCAATATTGTTTAATTGGCTATAATAATAATAATAATAATAATAATAATAATAATAATAATAATAATAATAACAACAACAACAACAACAACAATAATAATAATAATAATAATAAATGAATAAACAAACATACTTGTTTAAAGAATGAGACTAACAAAAAATGTAACATTGTTGTTACATCACTTTGATATCACTGTGATATCACTCTTGCATCAATCTGTCATCACTCTTACATAATTCTGACAACATTGTGACATCATAGTGACATCACTTTGATATCACTGTGACACCACTCTTGCTTCATTTGGACATCACTCTAACCTCATTCTGACATCATTATGGCATCATAGTGACATGACTTTGAAATTCCTTTGATGTCACTGTCATCACTCATGCATCAATATGACATCACTCTTACATCATTCTGACATCATTATGACATCATAGTGACATGACTTTGAAATTCCTTTGATGTCACTGTCATCACTCATGCATCAATATGACATCATTCTGATGTCATTATGACACACCACCTTACATCACTTTAATGCCATTCTGATATCACTGTGACATCAATATTACATTATTATGACATCATAGTGACATCACTTTGACATCATTCTTGCATCACTGTAACATCAGTCCTTCACCACTGTGACATCAGTCTTTAAACACCAGATGCAAATTTAAAAATAGTTTCTATTGTGTTGAATCGTTTCAAATCACATCATGAATTGTAAACTAAAATACTTACCGTAAATAATCACCAGCAGGGATGAATTGTCTTGAACCTTATCGGCAGATGGCTTCACTGTATCATTACTATCACATCGCTGGTAGCGTATCGAGATATGAATCGAATCAGCCTCAGTGGTGGGAATTTACATGCCTAACGTCCATGAAGTACTGCAGGTGTGAGCAATCTGCTCTTGTTTACCATTGTTCTGGTGTTTGACAGGCATCAGTCACACATAGCAAGAACAAAAATGACATAAGAGAAAGAAAACACAATTCTCACAGTGAGCTCCAAGTCTTGATGATGTACAGAGCCGCATTTTAAACTGTATGAATAACATCCGACTGTATCAGGATGAACTTATGTTGTCAAGCTGACATTTCTAAATCAATAAGCACTATTTTTTGCAAATACCACCAGTTCTCAGGAGACGTAAATATTTCATGCTAAATGCGTGTTGTGAACAGCGCAGGACTTTTGAGAATCAAAAACTTTTTTTGCCAAACAGAAATTTAAAGATTATTTTATTGTCCCAAATGGGAGTTTGTTTTAGGCCACAAGCTGCAGACAACATGCATAAGTTAACGAGAAAAAAAAACAAGATAAGATATTTCACACAGAATAAACATACTTAATTATTTGTTGCTTAGAATCCTGATCACATAAGGTATCAATGATTATTTTTTTCAATTTGCAAACTGGCATCATGAAGTTCTTTCCTGATGGAAGCTAACTCAGTATTAGAAATATATGACTTTTGTAAAAACAGATACTTCTTTTATTCCAGCCATCTTTAAAGCTGTTTGAATGAGACAATCTATAGATTTAGACAGCTTGCTGTACCAAACCTGTACATATGTGTGCAGGTGCATGAGCAGGTTTTCTTTTAGCTGCATGCATAATGTCGAGGTGCAGAACTATAATTGACACTTGCAAAAGAAGTGAAATAACTTCACTATTTTGGGGCTCAGTATAGCTTTTCTTATTTGAATCAGGCAAAATAAAGTAAAACTTTTTTTAGTACTTGAGTGAAATGTCCAATGCATTTAATAAACACTAATCATCACTTTAGCATACTTTTGTGCAGGTGGGCCCATTTATTTATTTTTTGGTTTTGTGTTCATGCTCAAACCAAAAATCAAAGAAATGCATGGATGAAAGACAAAATATGGGAATAATAAAGCAAAAATTGTTTTTACTCTGACAGCACCAGGTATTCTGATTTCATCAAGACATTTTTGTCATTACAAAGTATTCAAGGGGCAACCTTTGGCACTATTTTATTGGACTGTCAAATAAAAATGGTAAAACTGCCCATTTTTATGTTAATATCCAACAAACTGCAGTAAGATCAGGAAACATTCCTTCTAAACCAAACTCAATTTCTTTTTTTAAGTCAAGTCACCAATGCTTAAATGTCAAGTAACATAGCACATGTTTACCCAGGTACTCAATGAATCAATAAATCAATCAAATGGCTATTGATAGCTGCAGCTTGTTTTTATCTTTTCACATCCCAGCTTCACACACAATGATGAAGATGGTAAAAATACCTGCAAAAATATGGTTCTGTGTAATGTCAAGGAAAGTATCACTTTTCTGAATACGTCGCCACACTAGATTGAAAAATATCAAGACTTAATTGAAAGAAAGTATTTTTATTAAGCATATAGTTAATCAAGTAGTAATGGTTGAGCAGGAGTACACATGGCTCCTGATGAGTCCGTGATCCCAGGCAGCAGCAAAGTTTCGTGCCTCGTGTTGGAGGTTACGTCACTTGAGGGGACGGATCTTTGTGAAAAAGGTCAAAGTTATTAACACGCCAGGACTCATTGGATCACAGTGGTCCTTGAGACAATTATGAAGGTTGACTTGACCACGCCACCTGTCCCACTCTCCTGTGGTCTAATGATAATGCCAATCAGTTTGTTCTGGTGACACTCTGAAGGTCTTGTCTTAAAGTGTCATATAATTTGTATTTCAACTATCATTCTCTGTCCTTGTCTGACTAAAGTAAAAAAAAAAGTCAGCAACAATGAATTATAAAACTTTCTAATTCCTTAAAGTTTTACTAATCACAATATTGTGATGTTCTATTGCACTGCATGTTTCATTCATCAGGTAACAGGTTTCATCTTGTTTGCTGAAATCTGTTTACCAATTAGATGTTGAAGCTGATCTGATATGAGAGAATAAAATGGAGCCAGTGAAAGTCAAGGGCAATTTTTATGTGCGTGCATTTTAATGAAAAAAGGGGGAAAAAACTACCTAAAGGGTAAAATGCTGGGATAGTGCAGCCTGCTAAAATATATTAAAACCATCCAAGCACGTAAAAATAGAAACAAATAAAATGGAAATGGTCTGGCTGGATTTTTTTCCCCAGCTTTTAAAAATGTCTGTTTATGTTGGGCTGTGAAGCATTTATTATTGTGCTGTAAGTAATTCAGCAGGAAAGTAAAATGACATAAACACAGAGAACTAATTGTTCCATAATAAAATGTGATGCATCAGAGTCTTATCTACACTGTGTGACACTGTAAAACTAAAGGATGTACTTGGAGCCTTGCAGAATGAAGGTCCTGGGTTCCAGTCTTGATTAGTGAGTTAGTATGTTCTCCTAGACCTGTGTGGGTTTTCTGCAGTTTTCTGCTAAACGCATGCCTGTTATGGTTCTAAAACAGCCCAAGTTATGATTGTATGAGGTCTCTATCTATCAATCAATCAATAATCACCCTGCTGGACATCAGCTCTATGACCCTGAGCTGGATCAAGCATGTATTGAAAATTGATGGATGGAAAACTATCAAAAATGGAACAGAAGTATGGAAAGGCAACTTGAGGTAACTCAGAGGATCTAGCCTTTAGTTAAACACTTATGTCAGTGCTTTAATATCTTCTAGATTTGTATTAATTCATTTAATTAGTACTGACTTTTTTTTTTCCAATTGTAACAAACCATTTGAATACATTATTAAAGAAGAGCCCAATGTTTCTTCAGTTTGAGTTCCTGTGGGTCCCTCTGGGGCTGACTGTGTGTCACACCATTTATAACTGGACAGTCTGTACAAACTGCTCTGATTATTTATACCAAATAAAGACACAAAGAGCAGGAGAACAATATGCTCTTCCATCATCCACACATATTGTATGTTTATTGAATAAGAAGAAAGGTTATCGACTGATTATACATTCAAGCAAAATGTAATGATGAAGTGGCAGGTGGACCCAAAAGTGCAGGTGGAGATGGAGGAGCAGGAAGCGTCAGATGAACTTAAAGGTTTTTATTTTAAACTGAGGACTTGGCATGAAACTACAGAAGAGATATAAGAGGGTATCATCTGTCAAAAATGCTAATGAGCTGTCAAATAAGCCCCGCCCCCACGTGTCAAACCCCCGCCCCTGTCAAAATAAGCCCCGCTCTCCACGTGTCAAACCCCCCGCCCCTGTCAAAATAAGCCCGCCCCCACGTGTCAAAACCCCGCCC
>SSNR01000013.1:675932-706294 GCA_006937965.1 Callopanchax toddi
GCCCTGGGAGGCTCGGCGGAAGGCGGAGGAGGAGCCCTGGGAGGCTCGGAGGAAGGCGAAGCCCTGGAAGGCGGAGCCGGAGCCGTGGGAGGCTCGGAGGGAGCAGGAGCCCTGGGAGGCTCGGAGGGAGGAGGAGCCCTGGGAGGCTCGGAGGGAGGAGGAGCCCTGGGAGGCTCGGAGGGAGCAGGAGCCCTGGGAGGAGGAGCCCTGCTGGGAGTCCTTCGGGCTGCTGGAGCCGGACTGGGAGTCCTACGGGCTGCTGGAGCCGGACTGGGAGTCCTACGGGCTGCTGGAGCCGGACTGGGAGTCCTACGGGCTGCTGGAGCCGGACTGGGAGTCCTTGGGGCTGCTGGAGCCGGACTGGGAGTCCTTGGGGCTGCTGGAGCCGGACTGGGAGTCCTTGGGGCTGCTGGAGCCGGACTGGGAGTCCTTGGGGCTGCTGGAGCCGGACTGGGAGTCCTTGGGGCTGCTGGAGCCGGACTGGGAGTCCTTGGGGCTGCTGGAGCCGGACTGGGAGTCCTTGGNAAACAAACCCCGCCCCCTGTCAAAATAAACCCCGCCCCCCCACGTGTCAAAATATGTCACAGCCCACCGGAAATATGCCACCGGAAATACGTAGCCGGAAATACGTCACCGGAAGCGGATGTTTGAACTCGGAAGGCAAGATCACGTGATGGGGCTAGCAGCTAATGGTGAAGCTAACAGGTATCTGCCCATCTACTGCTCCTGATGGTGGATGTCATGTACTGCAAGCTAAATTGAAAAGCTAGCGAGTTACCAACGCTGAAACTAGCTTAAAGGTTATTGCTATTAGACAGGGCATGCATTTCTCATGTACTGCAGGCTAAATTGAAAAGCTAGCAGCTTACCAACGCTGAAACTAGCTTAAAGGTTTTGTGCGATAAATAATGTAATGCCAGACACTCAGTGTTTGGGCATGTTCTGACATGTTGTCGCCTGTATGTGTCCTGCAAAACCTTTAAGCTAGTTTTAGCGTTGGTAAGCTGCTAGCTTTTCAATTTAGCCTGCAGTACATGAGAAATGCATGCCCTGTCGAATAGCAAAAACCTTTAAGCTAGTTTCAGCGTTGGTAACTCGCTAGCTTTTCAATTTAGCTTGCAGTACATGACATCCACCATCAGGAGCAGTAGATGGGCAGATACCTGTTAGCTTCACCATTAGCTGCTAGCCCCATCACGTGATCTTGCCTTCCGAGTTCAAACATCAGCTTCCGGTGACGTATTTCCGGTGGCATATTTCCGGTTGGCTGTGACATATTTTGACACGTGGGAGGGGGCGGGGTTTATTTTGACAGGGGGCGGGGTTTGTTTTGACACGTGGGGGGCGGGGCGTAATTTGACCGGGGGCGGAGTTTTGACACGTGGGTGGGCGGGGGCTCAATTTGACCAGGGGGCGGAGTTTTACCGCGTGGGGGCGGGGCTTATTTTGACAGGGGCGGGGGTTTTGACACGTGGAGGGCGGGGCTTCTTTTGACAGGGGCGGGGTTTTGAAACGTGGGGGCGGAGCTTATTTTGACAGGGCGGGGTTTTGACACGTGGGGGCGGGGCTTATTTGACAGCTCATTAGCATTTTTGACAGATGATACCCTCTTATATCTCTTACAGAACTAAACATGGCATGGCAAAACAGAGCAAAGCAAAGCAGACAATCCAACAACAAGACAGGAGGGTTTAAATACATGAGGGAGCAAATCAAGATAACGAGAAACAGCTGTGGGGAATTAACAAAGGCAGACAGGGCAGGACATGAGCATGAAACAAAACACAAACCTGATAACTAGAACTAAACCGTGACTACAGAGAACTAAACAGACATGAACTAAAACCTGAACCATGAACTAAAACCTGAACCAAGACAAGATGTAACTAAAAAGAAAACAGGCATGATAAAATAAAAACGCAACAAACACAAAACATGAACCCTAACTAAACCAAATAACCCTAAACCATGACACAAAAACTGATTTTGACCCCACATCTAACACAATGTATCAGAAATAACAATCATTTAGCTCTAAAGGACATAGAAACCATATGGCCATCTTTTGACTTCCTTATTCAAAGTATAGGGGAGAATACAATACACAATGTAATATACACAATACACAAATACAATCTCAAAAACCAGAGGCCTTCTTTATAATCCGTATCTCATTGTAAAGTGCCAAGTCAGGCTTTCTACCAATATATATAATTTGACACCAGTTGGTATTATTAATGGGGAGAAATAACTGACTGAAATACTATTACTAAACCTTATTTCAAAAAGTACATTTCTTTAAGTGTGAAAACAAGAACTCTCATGAAACAACTCACTTAGTGCCACTAGGAGAGAAGGAGACCTCCTTAGATTTGGGGAAAGAGTGTGTTATGCTGTTAAATGACACATCTCAATTGTATTGTTAACTGGTGACATTAAATGTTGAATTACATGTAAGGGATGTAAATTTATGCCATTTAGTCCTTAGCTGCTGTGATTGTGTTGCATTTTTCCAGGTGATAATGATTTTTTTTAAGTGCATTAGCAAAAGGTTGCCATTTCCAACACTGAACTTTTTTATAAAAGAATAAATGGATGAATCAAGCTGGTGCTGTATCATTTTATAAATGTTTTTATGCAGGATTCCTGTTTTAGGCTGACAGCAAACATTTGAATTTATTACAGCTCTTCCGCAGAAGAAAACTGCATTAATGGTGAGCATTTCACCAAACTGAAATGTGCTCTAACAAGCAATTGGACTTATATACTGTGATCGACACTGCAGGCTGTGAAGCTCCTCAATGGCTGAAGAAGTGGGTTTCTTCTAAAAGATAATGCATAGGAGAAGTGAGAAATAAAGTAATATATAGATGGTGAAAAGCAGCTCTGAATTACCTTATAAAAGACTCATTTTAACAGGCACTTTGTATCTTACAGGAAGAAATCTTTCATTTTGATTATTTGTAAGCATTCAAGTATAATTGCTGGGACATGGTTTAGAAAGGTGCAGCAGGCATTCACCGCTGCCCCGAGGCCATGGATCTAATTAGTCTCAGAGCTCATGTCACTTTAGAAACTTTGGTGTAATTTAAACAGGCACAACCACTCATCCATTGGAGCTCTGAGTGAGTGGGTGGAAGGAAATTCTCCCAGCGTTTTGTGACTGTTTATATTTGCCTTTGATTGAGTTGGCAACCTTCTGACCTTTCATTTCCTATTGGCACAATTTGATCAATATGAAAAACAAATGTTGATAACCCCAGTCTGACCTCCGCTGATCCAGCCACGTGAGCATGAATGTGCATGTGGGGCAAAGTTTGTGTTAGGTGGATGGAGAGGTGTTTAAAGTTAATCTTTATAAATGCTGGCTTAGCTGTATTCTAGCACAGGATGTGACTTGTTCCTTAATGCAGCAATTCCATAAAGCTTGCAGTGACCATTTAAATCAAGGAAATCGATCTAAATTTGTCTGCTCAGACAGTAGGATGTTAGCGCCCTCTTCACACAGGATAAAGACCTCACTATAACGTAGGAGTCTTGATGAGGTCTTTAGCTACATGTATTTAGTGACCTGATGGCTAGAGGATAGGACTAGCAATTCTGGCATGACTGATAGCAGTCCATTTTTACATAATGAATAATTGGAGTTTGTCAGAATGTGTTTTTTTTTTTTGTCCAACCACCTGTTAAAGATTGACCACAATTTAGTATTAAGTTTCGATGAGTTTTCTGGCCATGCACTCTTCCCCCCCAAGCTTGTTTGTTCCAAGGAAAATCCAGATAAATAGTGCAGCACTTTAATGGAAAATACAAGGTGAAAGATGAGGATTTAGTCATTCTTTCAAAAGAAGAAAAACACCTGTTATTTGATGGTAGAGCTCAATGCATCTTCTTGTTCCTTTTTCAAGATTTCCCAAACAATCGAAAAAGGTTTTCATCAGAGAAAAAGAATCTACCGCTGTGCAGAAAAGTCTGTGCTGAAGAAGTACTCACACCTGCCTGCTGCCATTCCTAAGCAAGTTCAGCACTGGTGGTGCCCTGATCCTCCAGCTGAATCAACTTTTGGAGGAAGTCTTGGTGCTTGCAGGACAGCCTTGGATACCCTGAAATATCTTCAAAAATTACATGGAATTTAGGTTGAGGGTTATGTTCTTTGTGTGTCAAAGAGGACTTTGCAATTATTTGATCAATCTTCATTACATTCTAAGCCAACACATTTTGAATAGGTTTGTCATGATGGGGTTGTGGCTGGATCCTGGAGGAAGCACAACTACAACAAAATAAGTGAAAGCATATTTATTGAACAAAAGTCGATGCAGTGGATCCCCAGGGAATGGAGAGGAGGGAGAGAGTTGTTGAGGAGAGAGGACAGAGGATTATTGTGGATCTGGATATGTGACAAATGGTGGAATGGTGACTTTATGGACGTGAGTGGAGTGAGTAATTCAGGAGGGGGTCAACTCAGAGCTGTAGGTGAAGTTTGAGGGATAGACAGGCTTAGTGGTGAAAAGGTCCCACACAGTGCAAACCATAGATACCATATATAATGCTAGATACCTTACTGTTTGCCAGTGGATCCTGACATATCTACGCGGTGGCCATCTTACCACCGACAGCTGCCCCCTTTCTTAACATTGCTGTCAATGGTGCATGTGCTATTAAATACCTATAACTTGAACAATTTTTAACAAATTTTCAAATGGTTTGCTTTGTTATAAATGTCAGAGACGTGGCTGTGAAATATATCAGTAATGGCGGGGAAACTCATAAACTGTGAAAGTATCCCATCGCAAACATAAGGTTTGTAAGAAAGCAGTTAAGAGTATTTTTGATCCCTCACAAGAATAGAGGCTTGGAGGGGTACCGGGAGTCTGGGAGAGGAAGACAGCTTTGGAGTCACAATATGTGATGAAACAACCTGGCGGTCTCCTGGAGGTAGTCAGCTTCTTTTAAAGTCCTCCTGATAATTGTCTGAGGATCAGCTGTGTGGGTCAGTCAGACCCTGCAAGACAGAGTGAGGAAAAAGCACAGCTGCCCAGGGTGCAGCTCTGAGGATATGACAGCATCAAATAGCGATCAGGAACAACAAAGGGTTTAACAAAGAATGTAATGATTTGAGCTCCATACCTTTAGAACACAGGTTCTGTCTGTTTGATCCACCAGGATAAACCAAGGTCCAACTTCATAAGCCACAGAATCCAAACGTTTCCCATCACAAACAACCTAACAAATCATTTTTATCTGGAGCTGTACCAAATCAGTTTTAAACAAAATTAAGCCCAACATGTGTTAACATCATAGCACCATTACTACCTACTATATGCCAAGCTGGATACCTTTTAAAATGTCTGGTTTACTTACACTTATACAATTTTTATGATGATGCTTTATTCATGATTTGTTTAAAAATACATAAGTATTTGTCCCAATTTTACCTTTTTTCATGAAAGGGCAGTGAAATAATCCCCTTACATAATTCAGCCTTCTCTGCCTTGTGATACGGCAGCTTGTAATCCATCCTGACAGTGACAATCTGCATCTGAAATTAGGAAAACCCAGTCAATACTACAGAGCATCTGTTTTAGTTTGGATTTCAGAGGTAATGATTTTACTGATGATGCACAGCTGTGAGACATTATCATTCTACTACTGTAGAAAAAACAAATCCCAAACCCATGGGAAAGAGAATGCAAGTCAAACAGAATGATTGCAGGCATCTAAAGAGTGAAGGCATTTAGGATTCATTTCATCATGAGATCACAAGCCATCATATAAACAACTCTATAGTGAAGAACGTAGGGGGTAAGATCTGAGTGAGTTGCATCCTGGCAGAGTGAGAAGGAGGAAAGGGTCTAGAGAGCCAAGAATAAAAAGGAGGACAGCTAAAGGTGAGAGAAGACGGAAAGAGGCTGCAGCCACCCACTGGCTGGACAGTGGGGAGATGGTTAGCCTAATCAGTTATTGACCTTTTCATTAAATCACTTCTGAGTCACAGCTCAGAGAACCTGGACAGCCTGTACTGTTGGTTACAAAAGAATAAACGCTGGCAGCTACAAGATAGACTTTGATTTTTGACTAGGAGAAAGCTTAGAGTTGATTATTATTATAAGTGATACTTTTAGGGTTTAAAAGTTCTTGAATTTTACATATCATCACTAAAAAGGTCAAAATTAACAAAAAAAGGTTCAATCACTTGATGAACATCTTGTTTAATTTTTTTTTTTTGCTCAAATTATGTTTAAAAGCTTCGGTTTTCTAGGTGAAAACATGAAACCATTAGCGAGTGTAATATCGCCAATCTGCCTCAGCTTTGGGATCTTCACAGGATAGACTTCCCTCACAACCATGAACACGGTGAGTGATTTAGAAAATAGATCAGACGTTTCCTTTGACCCCGTTGATTACATTTTAATGCTTTCACATCAACCATCCAACATTTTCATCCATAAATCTGAAACATCAACAGCTGCCAATCAAGCTGGCAAGTCTTTTAAAGCTTCTTGGACCTGTGCAAAGCTAAACCAGGATAGTGCAACCTCAATCAAAGGAAATTTTTGCTTTTATAAGAACTCCTACGCAAAACATTTTAAAAATATATATATGTGCACACACACAGAGAAGCACACTTACGTTATATGTATGTTATTTTTCATGCTGGCAGATAATTTTGATCCAAGCTAGAGGCACCATCAACACTTTGAAGTTCATGAGAAATAATTTTGAACTCTCAGCTGCAACAAGGAATGGGAGTCAGTGTTGGTGACGAAGAAAACTTAAGGAATGCATATAATGTATTGCTTAACTGTCCTAACAGATGCATTTTACTTCCTCCACATTGACAGACAGACTTGGAAAAGATTGTTTGTTGACAAGGTTTTCCAACCGTGGAGTTTAGCACGGTCCACAAAGCTGCTCACAAGCGAGGCTTCACACAACAGTGGCTGTACTCAGCTTTGAAGGATGTTCAGGCTTTTCTCCTTCACTGAGATTGGCAGAGTTTTAGCCCTTTGAGATAAACTTTCACTGTCTAGATAAAACAAAAAATGATTACAAGGCAATATATCGTTTTTGAGTTAACTTTTCACAACCAACTAAGGAGATGACTGATTTTTAAGGACAAATGTACAAAACCAATGTTTTGTCAACTTCTCAGTAGGAAAAGTAACCATTAGCTTCTAAAAGTCACTATATGTCACACTAGTTTATGTTACGGGTACAGTTTATTTTCCTGTCTTGACACAAAGGGGTAATATCTTCTCTGACTACAGTGACAGCACAAGGCCCGGGCTGCCTGTGAGTGCTTTGGGATGGGGGAGTGGTTTACAGCAGCATCTGTTTAGCAACAGCTGCTACTTGTTGATTAGACATGTTGTGTGCTTACACATTAATATTTAAAAAATCTCAAAAAATGACACCAGAAAAAAGTTGCTAAATTTGCTGCTAGTCACTTTAAAAAAACGGTCACTAGATTCAATAATATAGCAACAAAAACATTAATCTGGCAATACTGTATCAATAAAGTCCAGATAAAAAAAAACCACTGAGTTGAATTAGTATAATCAGTTGTCTCGTCTCATCTTCTTCCGCTTATCCGGGTCCGGGTCGCGGGGGCAGCATCCCAATTAGGGAGCTCCAGACGGTCCTCTCCCCAGCCACTTCTACCAGCTCCTCCGGCAGGATCCCAAGGCGCTCCAGGGCCAAACCAGAGATATACTGCATTTTCTCCAGCGTGTCCTGGGTCGACCCGGGGGCCTCCTGCCGGCAGGACATGCCTGAAACACCTCCCTGGGGAGGCGTCCAGGGGGCATCCTAACAAGATGCCTCAACCACCTCAAGTGGCTCCTTTCGACATGGAGGAGCAGCGGTTCTACTCCGAGTCTCTCCCGAATGTCCGAGCTCCTCACCCTATCCCTAAGGCTGAGCCCGGCCACCCTGCGGAGAAAACTCATTTCAGCCGCTTGTATCCGCGATCTCGTTCTTTCGGTGATTACCCAAAGCTCATGACCATAGGTGAGGATTGGGAGGTAGATCGACCGGTAAATCGAGAGCCTTGCTTTCCGGCTCAGCTCCCTCTTCACCACAACAGACCGGTTCAGCGTCCGCATCACTGCAGACGCTGCCCCAATCCGCCTGTCGATCTCCCGCTCCCTCCTTCCCTCACTCGTGAACAAGACCCTGAGATACTTGAACTCCTCCACTTGAGGCAGGACCTCTCTCCCAACCTGGAGTTGGCAAGCCACCCTTTTCCGACCGAGAACCATGGCCTCAGATTTGGAGGTGCTGATCCTCATCCCAGCCGCTTCACACTCGGCTGCGAACCTCCCCAGCAAGAGCTGTAGGTCAGAGCCTGATGAAGCTAGGAGGACCACATCATCTGCAAAAAGCAGAGACGAGATTCTCCTGTCACCAAACTCGACACCCTCCACACCACGGCTGCGCCTAGAAATCCTGTCCATAAAGGTTATGAACAGGACCGGTGACAAAGGGCAGCCCTGGCGGAGTCCAACCCTCACTGGGAACAGGTCCGACTTACTGCCGGCTATGCGGACCAGACTCACACTCCTCTGGTACAGGGACTGAATGGCCCTTAACAAAAGACCATCCACCCCGTACTCCTGGAGCGCCCCCCACAGGGTGTCCCTGGGGACACGGTCATAAGCCTTCTCCAAATCCACAAAACACATGTGGATTGGTTGGGCAAACTCCCATGACCCCTCCATCACCCTAGCGAGGGTAAAGAGCTGGTCCACAGTTCCACGACCAGGACGAAAACCACATTGCTCCTCTTCTATCTGAGGTTCAACTATCGACCGGACCCTCCTCTCCAGTACCCTGGAGTAGACCTTCCCAGGGAGGCTGAGGAGTGTGATCCCCCTATAGTTGGAACACACCCTCTGGTCCCCCTTCTTAAAAATGGGAACCACCACCCCAGTCTGCCACTCAACAGGAACTGCCCCCGATGACCACGCAATGTTGCAGAGACGTGTCAACCACGACAGTCCTACAACATCCATAGCTTTCAGATACCCAGGTCGGATCTCATCCACCCCCGGGGCTCCGCCGCCGCGTAGTTTTATGACTACCTCAGCGACTTCTGCCCCAGAGATTGGACAGTCCGTCCCCAGGTCTCCCAGCTCTAGTTCCTCATAGGAATGCGTGTTGGTGGGATTGAGGAGCTCCTCAAAGTATTCCTTTCACCGCCCAACTATAGCCCTAGTTGATGTCAGCAGCTCCCCGTCCCCACTGTAAACAGTGTGAGCGAGTTTCTGCCTTCCTCCCCTGAGACGCCAGATGGTTTGCCAGAACCTTTTTGGAGCCAACCGATAGTCTTTCTCCATGGTCTCACCAAACTCCTCCCACGCCCAAGATTTTGCCTCGGAAACTGCCACTGCTGCACTCCGCTTGGCCCTCCGATACCCATCAGCTGCCTCTGGAGACCCACAGACTAGCTATGCCTTGTAGGCCTCCTTCTTCAGCCTGACGGCTCCCCTAACCTCTGGTGTCCACCAGCGGGTACAGGGGTTACCGCCACGACTGGCACCGGCTACCTTGCAACCACAGCTAGCAACAGCCGCCTCAACAATTGCAGAGTGGAACAAGGCCCATTCGGACTCAATGTCCCCCACTGCTCTCGGGACGTGGTCGAAGCTCTGCCGGAGGTGGGAGTTGAAAACCATCTTGACAGGCTCTTCTGCCAGGCGTTCCCAGCAGACCCTCACTATGCGTTTGGGTCTACCAGGTCTGCGTAGCATCTTCCCCTGCCATCTGATCCAACTCACCACCAGGTGGTGGTGAGTTCCTCCGTGAACCGTCACCTTATCGTGGTGGAGGAGTTTGAGTGCCCTAATGATCCTAGGAGCTATGTTGTCTGGGGCACTTGTGCCCCTGGTAGGGTCATCCATGGCAAATTGGTCCTAGGTGAGGGGTGAGACAAAGTGTGGTTCAAAAAACTCTTCATGGAAGTACAATCAATGAGCCAGTGTACCCAGCCCGGAGGGTTACCGGGGTCCCACCCTGGAGCCAGGCCTGGGGTTGGGGCCCGTGAGCGAGCGTGGCTGGGTTTTCGCCCATGGGGCCCGGCCGGGCCCAGACCGAACTGGATACATGGGCTCATTCACCTGTGGACCCACCACCTGCAGGAGGAACATGAAGGGTCTGGTGCAATGTGGATCGGATGGCAGACCAAGGCGGGAGCTTTGGCGGTCCGATCCCCAGACAGGAAAACTGGCTATAATCAGTTATTTTCATCTTAAAAAAAATGGTTAAAACACAGTTTTGAAATTCTGGTCTGTACAAAATAGTAAGTCTACTTTACCTTAAATGTATTAAATGAATCCTTAGTATATGAAGGCTTGCATCTAATGATGTTGAACATAAGAAAACGTTTTGTTTTGGCCATTTCACATCATGAAAAGGACCAAAAAGGGAAAAAAGCTAAGAACAAAAATAAAACCACTGAAAATTATTTCTGTAAACAGTACATAATGTATGCAGAAGTAAATGGTTTTGATTAAAAAGACTGGAAATCGAGGCATTCAATAGGCATCCCATGGGCCACCCATTTCTGGCCCTCAGGCCATATACTGCAGGGTGGTGTGTAACTCAGTTGGTAGAGTGGCCAAACCATCATTATTTCACAATTTATCCACTGCAAATCAACGCAGCACCTCCCACGCAGCTCCAGGATAGGGGGCTGCAGCTGCTGTATGCATGCGGGCACCTCCCACCCTCCAATGCAGATTCATCCATAGATTTTTATTTGACCATTTTAGGATTGTAATTGAGTGCTCTAAATCAAACTGTGGAATCAGGCCAAAAAATATTTTACTTGTTTGAATAACCTCAATTTGAAGAACAAGAAATAAGTTATGATCTTACAGTGAAGCCAACAGTATGAGCATGGAATAATCTCAAAACAATTACAATCGTGCAAACACTTTTATAAACCTTGACATGATCACAAATTTTGCATTACATGTTTATTTACATGGATTTCTATGGATATTTTCAGCAGAAATCTGCAGCAGAGCTAGTTAGGTGTAATACTTTCGACTGAATTTTCATAATTTTGCAAAAATAACAATGTAAAGTAAAAATGATGGCAGCGATGTCTACAAAATTCCACTCATAGGAACCACCATGATATTTCGCCTAGCCAGCATCAACTTTTGTTTCTCCAAATTGACAGTAAAAACTTTCCCACAGCAATACCACTTCCAAGAGTTCTGAGCCATTCCTTTGTTTTCTGTCTTCACATTCCCACTTAATTATTAATGTTTGTGTGGGCTGTAAATTGCTTGAGGTACATGAACTTCTGTAGAACACACACACACTCAAGCACATACTTATAAAATTGGACTGTAGTGTTTTTACTTCCCACTAATTAACCATTAATTATGGTTAGTCTTAGCCACATTAGAGTTTTTGCCCCATGGTAACAAGCGTTGTTTTTTCTTCTTATTTCAGTTTATTTAAAGGGACAATGAACAAAAACATTAATCTCAAAAGAGAAGATATGAGATTCACCAGATTTAGCCACTGGCTGTTTTCCATTTGTAAAAATACAAATAAAACCATTAAACATAAAAGCAGAGGTAAAAACAACATCACTATATAAAGAAAACACTGTTCTGCTTTCCTAGTCCTTAACAGCAAACAACACATTGTTCTTCCCACTAAGCTCAATTATGCACATTTACACCAAGGGCAAGGGGTGTCCTGGTTCTCTTTGTGATAGTGGTTGGGCCATCTACATTTTTAAGAAAGCTTTGAATATTACACACATTCAGCTAGTAAAGGAACCTAAACATTTGTTGTTTCATATGTATTGCATCCCTGTCAAGCAGGGGAAAAAAGTTTTTGATATACTGTTGTCCTTCCTATGAAGAGTGGAGAGGTTTGCAATTTTCATCATAGGAACACCTCAACTATGAATGACAGAATCTAAAAAATGTTTTTTACTTGCGCCAATTTGTGGTGTTTTATTACACGAGGACAGCTTTTTATGAGCATAGAACAAGATTTTAAAGGCAGACAGCTGATTAAATGTTTAAACTGTACAGATACAATCATTTGCTACTGTGAACGTTTGAAATATAAATGTAAACTAATCCAGTTCTTAATGTGTTTTTGAAAGCCTGAAAATATGACTTACATTAGACCAGCAGTTTTTTTCTCCTGGGGCAGGCTGTGGCCTAAAGGTAGATAAACCTGCTGTTCACCTGGGAGACATGGGTTCAAATCCCAACACCTGCATCTGTCATTAGATGGTTAAAGCAGCACTGAGCAACTTTTAACCAGTAGGGGGCACTAGGAGGCTACAATTGAAAGTTTCACTTTTACTGTCGTAAATCATCTCACGCCTGAAGTTTTTCCAGCCCAGTCTGCCACAGCTTTCAGCTAATAATCTGTCAGACAAGTTGTTGTTTTTACATTTATTTTGAATGTTTAAATATTATAAGTTCATAAACAGTCTATCTTTCTCTCCTGCCTCTATCTCAGCTGTCCGAGCATACAGGTGTGCGTTTCAGGTGTGTGTCAGCAGAATAAATCGAACCATGTAATTCAGTGCAAACCTGATGAGACTTTAGGGTCTGCTGGTGAGCAAAACCCCCGGGTCCCTTGTGAACCGATGAAGATCTGATAGACTTTTTGGCTGGCGCCTGGCGCAAAACATCGCGGCTAGCAGCTAGCTCATGGGTGTAGGCTAATCCCATCCGGTGTCGGCGTTTCATGCGGGTCGTGTGTAATCGTTTCCACGGATTTATTTACCTGTGAGGTGTTGTAGAGGAAGGCTTTGATTATCAGGTCGGTGTAGGAGAGATTAACCCAGACGTAGCTGCGGGATGACGCTGCCTGGTTCAGCCTCGGGTCTGCGTGTCAGCCAAGCCGCAGCTGGGAGTCACTGAGCCGGAGGGGAGAGCGAGGATCCTCCGCTGTTCTGTCCGGCAGCGGTCCTCCGTCGCCACACCATTGGCCGTGGGGGGGGGGGGTCGACCTGTTTGCTTCATAATCATCCTCCTCTCTCTGGTTTGTTGTTTTTACCTTCCGGCTTCACTGTGCTCGTGTCAGCTCGCGGAGACATTCAGGTCTCGTAAGGTTCGGGCTGAATTATTTATATATTTATTTATCTGTGAGGTGGTGTTGAGGAAATCTTTCAGAACATTATGTTCTACTATATTTCCCCATGTGGTTAATAATCAGACTGGTCACTGGTTAAACTGTGAAATGCTTGCTGAAACAATCCCTCCTCGGCAGGAGTCTTCCCCCAGCGTTCTTAGACCAGTTCTGCTGTAAAGCAGAAAGTGACATCATCGGCCGAGGTACGGGCCGGGGCTCAAAACTGTCTAATGCGATATCTGGCCAGTAGAGGGGTGCAGAGTGCTGTCAAACATGAAACTGATAAAGTTTCTAACTAAATAATCATTGAGATCAATTTTAATGCTCTAACTTAAAGTGTTAAAAACTGCTCAGTATAAGGTGTTGTTTAGGAGCACATGATGGGCCAGAAATACGCATGATGTAGGCTGGATCTTGCCCATGGTGATGGTTTATGATGGTGGTCGGCAACTGGTGGCCTGAAACCATCATGTTTCCAGCCTTACAGTATATGGACTTTCTGTTTTTTTGTTGCATCAGTGTTTGTGCATATTGGCCTGCATGGACATTAAATAATAACCTTTAAACATGTAATGAAAGTTGGCTTGGGCCGGGTATCGAACCAGGCTGTGGTCTCTGTTAGTATAATGGTTATAATGGTTATACGTTATACGTTATAATGGTTATACGCTTTTTTCCAGTCTTTCCAGGTGAATATATTGAGAACAAGATTGAGTTACATTTATATTTCAAATATGACAATCTACTGCTTTCACAGTAGCAAAATGATTGTATCTGTACAGTTTAAACATCATCAGCTCTCTGCCTTTTAAATCATGTCCTAAGTGCCTTTTTTCTTTGAACACCGACAGCTCTGCACTGCCTACCCAGTGAACAAACCCCTCCCCCGGCCCGCGGAAACGTCTCTAAAAATGTATTTGGCCCTTTCAGGTTTTTAGTTGAGGCCCCCTGGTCTATGAGTAAGATGCTTACAGGTATGTATGACATGCTTCAGCTTTGTGTCAACATTAGCAATTTACCTACAGGCTAAAATTCTTTCATGTGCAGAGTTCTGTGCATGGCAGAGTGAGAAAATATCAAATGTGAAGCTACATGTGTCCAGAGGCTGTGTCCATGAGTCGTTACACATCAATACACCACATGATCCAGGAGGAAATTACTTGAGTTTTGTTTTTACTATGTAAGAATGAAAATTTGGGGTACAAAAGATAGGAATCACTGACTCCAAGCATGGTCGTTTTGAAAAGCAATATCCTATTTACTTCATCTGACCATTATATGTTCTGTGTCCAGGTTAGGCAGCTCATTGAAGGCAGACATGACCCCTTTTCACACTAGTTTGCTGTATTTTAAATGTCTCTGTGCATCTTTACCTTTTATCTAAATCATTTTGATGCTACATAGTTGATGAACACTTGCCCTATAGGAATTTAGATTGACCAACAATTAGTGAATTATTAGTGAGACTAAATCATCTAAAAATAAAATGCTGTTCAAAAAGGACTTCTTTGAATCAGCATGTTGATTACAATATGACAACACAATCTACCTTTATTCAGTCATTATTTACAGTATGTAGGACACATTATTGGAATGCATTACCAACACAAGTAGAAACTAAATGATTTTTTTTTTCTTAGTGAAAAAAAGCAGAAGAATTAAATAAACTAACAGACTATTAGAAACACACAGATGTAGATATTGCAAACTGCCTTTTGGCACTTCATATTGATTTGGAAACTATAGATATTCAATATTATGATCATGCAATTATTTTACAGATGTTTTAATTTTGACATGGTCTCTTTAGATTGTCTTATTTAATGCTTGTTTAAAATGCAAAACCGCCACTGGTTTTGAAATGCTGTCACAGTTATCTAAGTTGGTACAATGTCTAATTGAATTGTTTCTGACAGATCAAAGAACAAAAAATTATAAAACAAAAAAAAAAACATGCGTGTTAAAGGAGTGGTATTTTTTTGGGGGAAGACGTACAAGTGATATACATCACTTCACAAATTTTGACATTAAATGTTGGGTTTTTATGTGGTGTGGTCTTGCATGAATGCAATAGATAGGTTTAACATAAACATGGCTTACGTAAAAAAAAACTGATTAGATTTTCTTAACCATCTCTAACACACAAGGATTTACTACTGTTTAAGTCTGGCCAGAGAAACATGCAGGAATGGAGGCATCTTCCATGTAGAAGAGATTTCTTTATAAACCACTTTGTTCAATTTAAATTAATTAGTTACTGGAGAATAAAGCTTCTTAAACCAGACAATTAAACTTATTAATGAGGGGGTTCAAAAAGGCAATCAGTGGTTTGTGTTCATGGTTTTAGGTGATGGTATAAGTGTGTGTATGGGCAAAGCATCCAAATAAAGGGTTTCAGGGTTAAAACACCAGAATCAAATTAGCTGGTAAAGCTATCAGTCTGAGTCAGAAAAACAGTGTTCAGGCAGCAACAAAGTCTAATTATGAAGGCTTTTATTCAACCTCTGAGCATTTGATTTAATACTGGAGCTGATTAGGGCTCATGATTCATAAAATATTTCCACTAAAACCATTCTTTGAGTGAATTAGCAGATGCATTAAACTTTAATAGTCCCCGTCCTTAACCCAGGATTCACACACTCAAACATGAAAGGGCTTCAAACTGTATCAAAAATAACAAAGATTTAATAACAATCGGAATTTGGATAGCTGATTCTTAACAGATGTGATAAAAACCAGTCAAGATGTGACAGAATGTAAACCAGATAAAGACCAATTCAAGCCATTTAAAGTCATTTAATTAGAAAGCTGGGATGTAGTAAAAAAAAAAAAAAAGAAGCACAGAAAACCAAAGCATAAAAGCTTCAGCTCTTCTGAAACAGCTGTTCATGTAAACATAACAGGTGTTGCTCTTCTCCACTGAGAACTCTCCTTTTACTGTTTCTTCTCTCACTCTCCGGCCTTTGTTCACCGTGAATGGATCTGATCTTTATTTTTGTCATTTCGACTTCCTCTGCACAATGCATCAACATCAATACAACTAAAGGAAAAATGATAATTGTTATTAGTGCATTACATGCAAGAACCATCAGAATATTGAAACACATAATCAATTAGTCCATCTCACACCTCACACTGCACAGGACCATGTACAATCACTAGTTTCTGTGTTGCTCAATAAAATAAGTCTCACAATATTTTCTTCCATCTTTAATTTGTAAAAGTTGCATTTGTATTAAATAAAACTGACTTTTTTGGAAAGGGAGATTACAAAAACTAAGATATTATTAGATTAAAAACTTGTATATATTGATATATTGGAGATGCATGCAGGGATCTGGAGCTGAAAACATACAGTTGAGTTCAATTTTCACCCAACCTGTGACACCTGTACATTTAAATTACTGCAGACCTAAACCTCCTCCTGTTCCAATTATTTCATGCATTTGTGGCACAGAAAAAAAAAACAGACCAAGTCTATGTACTATATCCCAACATCTACTGACACTTGTATTTTCTTGTTTCTGTTCTTAAATTGCATTTTGACGCTCTCATTCCTTCTTTCTAGAATTACATGCAGCCATCTGTTGCAAATTACTTCCTTGGAACAATGCTGTATTGTAGACCAACCCCATGAAAACGTTTCCCAAGTTAACTGTTTTAAGAGTGGGAGGAGAACATAGTGTTGTATCTTTTCATTATTTCAGTTTTTTTTAAATAAAAATGCTTCACAGCAACATATATAACCCTCCCTCTCTTTGGCCTCACTATAGACAAAATACATTTCAAGCACTTCTCCTTTAAAGCAAAGTGTACTTCAGAAACATCCATTTAGACATTGCCATTATGCCCATATGTAATGACGTTATTTATCACAGACTGAATAAAATTCTCGGTCAGAGTTTCACCCTTGGGAGAGGAGAAGCTGTGTTTTAGTGAGTCTATCAGGGACCCGTCTCCAGGGGACATAAGCATTGTATGTTTTGACGTTGCGCGATGTCTCTCCTAAAGCCATTTTCTGTGCACAGATTTTTAAATTATAGGTATGAATATGCATAAGTTATCATTTTCACATGCAAATGTTTCCAGCCATTTGCTTGTTTCGTTGGTCAAAAATGTTTCTTTGTGAGAGAAGAAAAAATAAAGATGAAGAACTGAGTAATAGGGAAATCACAAAAGCATCTGAGAAACCTTTCAGCCGAACCGAGTAAGGTGGACGAATGGGATTCCGGATGAAAGTATTATGATCAGAACTTTTGGATTGTATTTTTTTGCCACATTCAGCAGCTTTCACTGCAGGAGGTTTAACGCCGCACTAAAAAGAGACGGAAATGTTTCTTCCAAAAGATGTTGCGTCAACAGAGAATTCTAATGACTGCTCGGTAGACTGGTTTTCTCTCAGAGAGGATTCCGCAAGAGTCCCCGAGACATTTTCCCCCCTATTAAAGCATACATTCTTTTCATAAATGGCTTCGTGAAAACAGCCTAAAGTTTTTCGGCGTTTTTTAAAACTTCTTCGTGCTTTACAGTAAGTACTGCAGAGTACTCATGCGTGTTTGCGTTCTGCTTGATTTCCGATAGCATGTGGAAACAGAAAAAAACATCTGTTAGATCATGTAATTCATCCAGACTTTAGCCACATGAGCATCTGCTGCAGCCCACCCTCACAGGTAATGTGTGCAGGTGGAAGCCGTTGGATAAAACTTTGTTGCTTAATGAAGGTTTAGAACATCACTAAAGTTATGTGTAGAGAAGTGAAAGTAAAGGCAAAGCAGATTATGTATATAAAAAAGAGTTTCAACTAAAAGTTTTCCAACCAGAGTAATGCTACAAAGCAACAGAGACACAGCAGCTTCTCCAGCCCTATAACTGTGCCATACCAGCTGTCATGGTCATTACAATATGCTGCGGGTGCCAACCTCTTGTTCGGACAGCAGCTGCCTCAGCAATGTGGACTTCTCAGATTAAGGCTGGGTACAATCTGCACTGATCTGTTCGAGGAAACAGATAATGAAACGACAAAACGGCTAGAAAGAGAGATGGTGGAGAAAAGCAATCTAAACAGCAATCAGATCAGTTCAATGAGTATACACGCCAACACCGTGCAGAGATGAAGCCGTGAGCGGCGCGCTCTGTGATCATTTAGAGTCTGTTAGAGTAACATGGCAATATATGGCTGTGTTTGGAAGTTGTTTTTTTTTTACATTTTATCCTAAAATATGTACAGTATGTGATATTTTGGAAGAGAATTGAAACCATTCTAACAACTTATGGACAATTTTTGTTTGACTAAAAGGGTTTTATTTGTCCAGAACTGACATATACTGATGACAGTTTTCATCATATTGAAATGGGTTTTTTTGTTTTGTTTTACAATATAATGAAGAAAACTCAGGTGTACAACTAGGGAGATAACAGGTAAACAGGTTAGTTAACAGACTAAACCAAGAGGCAAAGATCAGGACACAAGTGGATCATTTGATATTTTTCTGATGACAGTAAATGCCAATATTTTAATAAGTTTATGCAATGGTTAACTATCTATATCTATGATATAATTCAAGGACACTTCTTAGCTGTAAACTTTAGGTGAATATCTATAAAACTGACTGAGTTAGAGTCATTCTTGTGTTGGTAAAGGTTAGCTGTGACAGCCATCTTGAATCAAGTTCCAAAAGTGATTTTAATTTTTGGGTGGCGGTGAAAGAAGTGAAGATTAACCTTGTATCACAAGGCTAAAATTACATGAATATTGATTTTAGTTTTCTCTGAATTTTCTATCATTAAATCAGAGCAACTGATTTTATATATATATATATAGACACACACACACACACACACACACACACACACACACACATATATATATATATATATATATATATATATATATATATATATATATATATATATATATATATATATATATATATATTTATAATTTTCACATCAAGAAAAAAAATCAAACAACAAAAATTTTACTTTATTAATCCTCAAGTACAATAATATAGTTATTAAATGAAACTAAAGGAGAAATGTAAATTCTCTGATTCTGGATAGTGTTGGACTTTAATGTAAATTCTACAGTTTACAGACTCTCTCATGATGTGATAATTAAACATCCTGGTATTAAGACAACTCTACAACAAGACAGTGCAGCAGCAAACCGCTCCATATCATCTGTTATCTAAACTTAATTCTTAAAGAATGAGGGAAACCTGATACTCTTGCAGGAACAAGATAAATGAGTCTTCTCAGGCCATCCCATTCATATCCCTGTTTTGTCAGAAAGTGGTTCTATATCCACTTTTCTCACAGGCTTATCACAAAGTATTCCCTAAATAATGGCTTTTGCAGCATGCAGGTACAGCAGAATCAGATCTTCACCATCAGGGTGCAGCTTGTGTCTGCAGGAAATCTGATACTGGAGTTGGAGGCTGAATATTCTGTCATCAAGTACTGCTTTTAGGAATGTTTCTTTAGAGTCTGGAGTTGATTGTTTAAATTCTTCTGCCCGCTTTCAGATTGGATTAAGATGCTCTTCATGTTGATGTCAAATATATATTTTTAATTATTATAGCAGAATTTTCCAGATTATACCATCAGTAGGTTTTATTGTATATAAGTCTTGCAGAGAGAGACCACTGGACTTTTATTCTCATCAAGACTAAATATACAGTTCTCTCTTTTACTGCCACAGATTCTCGATAGAGTTTGAAATCTCCTGTTTTTTCTTCTTTTTCTGTTTCACAGTCAGCCAGCTCTGTCAGCACCAGCCACAGTACCCAGATGCGCCATGGTTTTGTGTAGTAGGACACCATGGTATCAGCTTTAATTTCCAGATCAAATACGCTCACACAGGAAGTAGGTGACAGGCTAAAAATGGAAACTCGTTATTTGATAAAACAAAGATAGCGTCACATGATTCTGTCAGCGTTCGCAGCAGGAAGTGAGCTGGTACCCTTTTGGAGCTCACACTGAAGCAAAAATGTTGATAAAAAGCTTTTGAACAAGTTGCATTAACTTCACAGGTGATGACATCTAATTATCACGGCGCCGACGTATTGTTGTTGTTTATAATTAAATCCATTTTTCACTAACAATGAAAGCTCCAGGCTTATTCTAAGTCGCCTGTGTTACAAATGGGGTTTTATATAAAACAAAGGTAGATCTGGAGCATAACTATCAAACTGAACTTGTGTCAAAACCTTTTGAAAATGAATTTATTCTGCATAGATTTAGTTAAAAAAACACATAATGACCTTGAACTTTATATAAAGTGTGTGGAATACACATTTATATGTGTGTTGAAAAGGACTTTTTACTGTAACTTGAGTATTCTGCAAAGCTAAAAGGTCTAAAGCAACAATCATTTGATATGAAACACGGAAGTCCTTAACTCAACTTATATATTTAATTTTGATCCACCCTACCTTTATTCAGTAGAGTTGCAATTTTCTCATGGCTCATTCCTCAGAAGGAGATCTTTCCACTCAACTTCAAATTTTCTGGTCAGGTCCTTCTCAAAAGCCAGCTTTATCAGGTTTGTTTTGCGCCTGTGCATCATTGTGCATCTTTGTTTGGAATACACTTTTCTCTGTAGAAAAGGCATTTTCGCACATACAGAAGCTGTGGAGACCCCAGATGTCAAAGCAACTTTTACTGCATAAAACGATTATACTGTAGGTTCTTTTCTTCAGACATGTATGTTCTTTGGGTAAGTTTTTACCTTTGACATGTTTCGACGCGCTCCTGTGGCCTTCATCAGAAAACTTCTGAGAAAAAAAAGACATAATGAACACAGTAAAGAACTTTTATTGCAGTACGGACCACAAGCATGGTATCCAGAGCACTGGTACAGGTAGAGACGCTGCTCAACACTCCGTTTTTCAGCACCATGGACAGCACACCTACATCCGACAAACAACGATGAACTCTGACTCTTTCATCTCTGTTTTTGTTAAATCCTGTAATGGTTTCAGCTTCTCACAGTTCAAAAACCCACAAGATGCTAGCTGCTAAAGATAACACTTTAACAATTGTATGTGATGACATTAAAGATGTAGTTGGCTTGTACCAAAAAAATCAGTGGATGAAATTTGTTCAGTTTAAAATTTGTGCTTTTGTTTATAAAATGCCTTGCTTTCATGTGAGATCTGGTAATATTAAGTAGAATTCTGCACAGTTTTTTGTTTCAAGATTTGACCAAAACAACTAAAACTCCATAATTTCTCAATGTAACACTATCTTAGCCTCTAGCATGACAAATGTTTAACAATGTGCAATCCTCAAAGGAATCCCTAAACGTTTTTTTTTTCTTTTTTTTTTTACTGTTTTGGGTCTTCTTTGATTGTGGTCAACAGTACTACATGCATTTAATATGTCATTTGCTGCTAAGCTAGCTTGAAATACTGTACATTTTTGGCAATGGTAAAACAATCACTATCAAACCAATCTGTAAACTCTGCAAGACCCAAGATGCCTGCTGTTTATTCAGTCAGCTTAACAATGTCATGCAAAGTAGGACTAAGGAAGGTAATGTATTAAAACATGCATTTTTCTACACATCATTAAACCCCTCTTGAACAAGATATAAATTAATAAAACTGACTCATCTGCTCCACATCCCTGGAAATGCTCCTGGGGAACCCCCATCTGTCGAGCCTTCTGATCAAGGTGCATCTGTCCTGGTTAGGAGACAGGTGAACTGATGGGAACCGGTCCTGCTGAGAGTCCTTCTGTCTGTCCTCACAAGATCACAGAGGTACATTAGTGTAATTGTTTTGGAGTGTCTTTGTCAAATTATCCATGAAAAGACTCAAACACACTGTGGGTAACAGAAACAAAACAGACTTCTTTAGACTGACTGAGTCACACTTTATAGGCTGAGGTGGGAAACCAATGCTTCACTAAACATTACAATATACAGAATGAAAAGCCAGGATGGTGTTTATCTCCTAATGGATGCAGTGATTATAATGGAGACAAAGAAGGAAATGTGGTGATATTATCATATGTTCACTCTTGGATGAGGAGCAGTGTAACACCACCACTGGTCTCGCTTCAGGACTAATGGACAAACCAAAGACTGTTTAATGAGAGGCAAAGCATCCACATCTCTTTTTGCTGTACAAAAGTGAAACCCTGAAATTATATATTTTGGAAATCAGTCTATATAACAAAAATAAGGGTCTGAAAGTAGTTCAAAGAAAAATAAACTAGACTTTTTGAATATTATTCATTTCTGAAGACATTTCTTAAATGAATCCTAAAAGAATTCCAGACATTTCAAATGAAGTGAGATCTCTGTTAATGTGAGCTAACTCACAATTGTTTTGACTTTTGAGTTGTTTTGCTCTGGAATACTCTGGATTTTTCTTGAGGAAGGAAGACATTTTGGTACCAACTCCTTACAAAGAAAACAAGTTAACCGTGCACCGTGGTAAAATGTCACAATGGAAATAAGATGAGTTTAATTAAATTAACATCTTGTCTCCAAATGGAAACTACTGGAAGCAAAGGTGGAGAATATTTTAGGAACCCCTGTGGAAACGGGAGTGGATGATGGTAAACCAATAAGCTTTCTGGGACCAGAGAACAAAAGTACAAAACAGCAGGGGAGACTTATTCAGGTTTACTCAAAATTGTACTCGGTTGTTGTAGAACAAATAAATTGTTGCATGCAGGGAACCATCTCATCTTCACACAGAAGCCAATGTTAATTGTTTTTATATCAGACATAAATATAAGCTTGTGCTACTGTTTTTTAATGTTTTTCATAGTGTTGGTATTTGGAGCGCTTATGAGGTGGTACTTGTTATAGAAAGTTTGAGAAACATTTATTTAGAAAAAAAACATAGATTAAGTAAAAGATGTGTTGGCGTTAAACATTCTATCAACTACACAACATAAAATGTATATATGTATGTATAGTATATTATTTTATATCATCACTGTATAAAAAAACAAGGCGTTATTGTTTGTCAGCTGAATATTTGTACCAGATCTTCTATTTGCTCCATAAAGGAAGTGAAGATCTGTGTCTGATAACATTTATTTTCTACTTCTTGGAAATTTTGTGAAAAAAGTAAACATACTGTATAAACAAACCTCCTTTGGAAATAAAAACAGTTAAGATGGTTAGAAGAGATGAACATTTATTCTTGTCAATTTGGATCCATCTTTCTATCCTGAATATTTTATTCCATTTAAGGGGGATGTTTGTTAAATAGTCTCTGCTTTTGTTAGAAATCTCTGCTTCAGATCATGTAAATGCATTTGTTTTGTTCCAATGTAAGCACACAGTGAGGCTTTAATACATATATGTCCTATAAATAATTTATTCTGTAAAAATTTAAATTGCTTTGTGCACTCGTATACATTCCTGCATTAGTTATAGCCTTTATATTTATCAGCATTTATCAAATGTATAGGTGTGTTTGTATATCTGCATGAATTATTTTGTCACACATAATAAAGAAAATGCTATTCATGTTCTTGAGATTAAATATACCCAGTCTATAAAACAGGACAAGAGAGGAAATTGAATTTTAGACAGCAACTGAATACCAAGTGGGTAAATTTATGGATTTAACCCATTTAACATGACACATATGCTGTTTGTAGGACTTGATTTATGAACAGGAACCGTTTCACTGTGATGATGTAAACAGAAAAGTAAGATGTTCTAAACGGGATGGACTTTATTAAAACTATTTTCGCAGAAAATAATGTTACAGGCAGGTTTATAAATTAAAATCGTTCTGTCTTCATTCATTTTTGATTAATTTGTTTCACTACATTTAAAAGGAAGTATAAAAGCCTTCATGCAATCAAGAAACATCAGACAAAAAGGTGTATATGGTTCATCCACATCCCAACCTTGTTTAAATGCCAGTTTTAAATGAAAAAAGTATATTTTTAAGTATGTGTTAACTATGTGATAGAATGGACCTGACAAGTAAAATTTTAAAAAACATCCTGTGAGAACAGAGATCAGACGTATCTGTTAGGATTAAAACCAGCCATAGATAAAAATTAGCCTGGAGAATCTGCCTCTGTCAAACCAGAGTAATACTCTGCATCTAAATGTGCTCAGAAGCTCCTTGATCGGACCTCCATCCATCACACGGCAGGGATCCTCCAGACATGATTCACCATTACGCCCGTCTGTCAATCAGCTGCCATGGGCAGATCGCCCAGGCTCCTCCTGCCAGACCACACAACAGCTGCACATCAACGCTGCGCCACGAACGCCCATCGCTCAGCTGGCTCCGCGGACCATGCACTCCAAAAACTGACTTGTTCAATCAACAGAATAAATGTGTGGAAAACAAACGGTTGTAATTGAACACAGTATATCTAGGCCAGATCAAATATAATATAATCCGTTCAGACAGATTTTTTTTAAGTAAGTTTTTATTTGGTTGGTCAAACTAGTATTTGACACTTGTGCACCCATTCTATCAAAATTAAAATCAACAACCCATGCTTTTTGTTTATTTTTAAATTAAGATAGTCACGATTCCTCATGAGGAGGGGGAGTGATTAATAAACAATCTATGAGTGTCTAAATGTTAGTCCATATTTGCACATTAAAGCTGGAAACCAATCAGCAAGCTCCAGTTCTATTTTTGATTCCATCTGGTGTCTTTGCTCTTCATCCATTAAGACTTGCAGATCAGTCTCAGCAGACCAATTTTCTTCCTCTCTGTCACGTCTGGGCCTACTGTGTTCATCTATCAGACACTAATGTGTGCAAATAGCTCCAACCTGCACCAGAGAACAGTTAGCACTGTTTGCTTTATGTATCTGATGATAAGGAGGAGCAGATAGTGGAAGGAAAAACGGTACAACTTGCACTTGTGATGCACAATGAAAGTGAATTTTTCTGTTAGTATATAAACAAATACATTCTGTATTAGTCAAGTTTTTACATTATTTTCAGACAACCAAATTTAACTGAGAACAAACTGTGATAAATAAGTTGAGTCAGCCTTTAAAGTTTATATTAGTTGAACCAACACGTACTACTTTGTAACACCGTTAGTGTTTCATTTTGAAGTAACTAATACAACTTTATGAAAAACTGTCCATATTTTGTTTTTAATTAAAAAACTTTAGGTTACTCAAACATGTTTCTGTTTAGGTCAGTTTGACATGTGCTTTGACTTGATGGTCTCAAATATTTAGAAAGTCAGGGCTTCTACTACAGGTCTGCTCGTGTCATGTTTGATATCAGCTAGTGATTGGACTCGATTCAAAATTATTTGAATTAATTAGAGGCTTTGTAAATAATTGATTACAAGTAATTGCATTTTAATAGGACAAGAAAATTTGCCCCAAAGCAATTTTTGTCTTATTTACAATAACTTTAGTTGGGGACAGTACCAAATAATAGTTTTAAAAAATTGCATTTAAATTCACAACAGTAGAAAAACAAAAACAACATTTCCCTGGCTAACATTGGACATCTAAAAGTACATTCATTTATTATTTTATTAGCATGTTTATTATTGCTAATCTTAAACAACAGGCTCATTTAACAGGAGTACAGTCATTGTTTTTTGGAGACGTGACTGTAGTTGTAGTATTTAGCATTAGCACTAGCTCCATTGGCGAACACAGATCAGTAAAACATGAACTAAGCACACTAGAGAATTACAATAGATACAGATAAATAAACGTACAACCACACAAATTATTATGGGTGTCTTTTTGCACATTTCTCGACCACTATTACTTACTTTTATGTATGTTACACACTAAACGTAGCACAGTTAGCAGCAGGCTCCACCCCTTTTGGTCCAGCACTTGCTCCAGTAGATTGGCCCTGATTTGTCTGATTCCCTTAGAACAGATATAGTCCAGGCTGGGTTCTTCACTATTAAACTTGCTTAAAGTGTGACAAAGTGAAGCATCACAGATCATCAGAAGGTTTAAACTCCTAAGCATCATAGCAATACAAAAAAGGGGCCCCTAATTTAATCCTGCATATGGCTCCCAAATAGCTAGAAACAGCCCTGGCCACAGTTGCCTAAAAACATCCACCAATCCTGTGTTCTGAACCAAAATCAAAGATTTTTTTTCTGTCTATCTGTCAATCATAATGTGCATCACATGATGTAAGCGCTTATTGAGCACTAAATGTGCTGTATTCTGCTGAACATAGAGCTAGTCCTGCTGTGTGTTGAAATAAAAAACAAGGAGTAGCTGAACCTTTTGCTTGGGGCAAAACAACCAGAGGCAGACATTGTGATTTAAAGCACGTCAACAGCAATCTCCTCCTCCAGCTGAGAGAAGGTGCATGTTCACAGGTTGTGGAGACTTTGGAAGGAGCTTGGAGGTGAAGGGGAGGGACTTGTTAGCCAGTTTTAATTCAAAGCATCACATTCCCTTGTGTTTGGGGGAACACTGGGCATTGCAGGTTTAATCAGCTAGTTTTTTTAATAGTATAAATATTTCTAAGCACAATGGATTGGTACTGCTGCTAATGAGTTTTTGTTATGCTGCTGTGTTGTAGTTTCAATTTTTTGTTATATTATTAGATTACCAGCAGCCTATACACAAATTATTAATAATGATCATTTATTCTGTAAGGGAGATGGTGAGAAACATTTCATTTTAGCCTGTGTCATTTAGTCAGTACCATGAGAGGCGATGATAAAATCTTTCTGATTTATTTGTTTATCCTGCTCCATTACATAAACCAGCAACAATTTTGGGAACAGGGTGGACTAAAGTTTTTAATGAATGTTTAATTAAATGTTCAGATGGTGGTGAAAGAATTTTTGGATTAAATAAGTTGTGGATCGCCCTTAAACTCAAACTCACAGCAGTGTAAATGATTATTCAGTCTACATAAGTTGTTAAATATTTCAACAAAATACACATCAAACATTCTGAACTGTTGCTTTAAGTTTTGAATGCCTTGTATTAACGTTCCAGTATGCCAGCAGTAGAGTAGCATGTAGTGAATTTACAGCGCTGGCCGTGTCTCTCAGATGAAAGCAGCAGACCTGGGATGGTGTGTAACATCGTATGCCGACCCCTTAGGTCAGCAACCGCTCTGGATATATGCCAATTCTATAGGTCAAAAGAGAGGACAACGCAGTTTTCTGCCAATCGGAAGGATTGGTGATTCAATCTCCAGCTAACATTTCAAAGTGTCCTTGGGCAAGAAACTGAACCCTACTTTTCCTCTGATGCATTTAAGTGTGTTTAAGTGTGTTCATGATCAAGAAAAAGCACTGCCACTGACTAAACATGAAAGGTAATGGAATAGAAAAGTGCTAAATAAACAGCCCATTCATCATATCTAACGTTTTACCAGCAGGAGGAGTTTGATTGGTTGTTTGCTTTTGACTCGTGATTAGACTTTTAAATTAACACAGCCATGCGTCCATTTGATGTCATTAACGTTAGTTTAAAATGGACTGCTATGTAATGGGATTCCATTAATTTAATAAGACACTATACTTTCACAATATTATGAAAGGCCACATTATAAGATGCTGCTTTTTAAAACTCAACAAGTCCCAATAAGTTAAATGCATTAGCTGAGCAGCCTAATTAGGATGAGTTAGACAGCTAACCAAAAAATGCATTCAAAACTTTTTTAGATATGTTTTTAAATGCATCATGTTTATTATACAATCCGATTTTGCAATACCATTAGATAAAATATTTTGGTGACTTTTCCATGCAGCCAGAACACCACCCAAGAACCAACCCTGAGTACGGTGTACATTTTAGGACATCCTCAGGTCTCAGACAAAAAGTCCTCAGTCGTCAGTCCTCAGACCAAAAGTCCTCAGGTCTCAGACCAAAAGTCCTCAAGTCTCAGACAAAAAATCCTCAGTCCTCAGTCCAAAAGTCCTCAATCCTCAGACCAAAAGTCCTCAAGTCTCAGACAAAAAGTCCTCAGGTCTCAGACCAAAAGTCCTCAGGTCTCAGACCAAAAGTCCTCAGGTCTCAGACCAAAAGTCCTCATGTCTCAGACCAAAAGTTCTCAGGTCTCAGACAAAAAGTCCTCAGGTCTCAGACCAAAAGTCCTCAGGTCTCAGACAAAAAATCCTCAGTCCTCAGACCAAAAGTCCTCAGTCCTCAGACCAAAAGTCCTCAGGTCTCAGACCAAAAGTCCTCAGGTCTCAGACAAAAAGTCCTCAGGTCTCAGACAAAAAATCCTCAGTCCTCAGACCAAAGTCCTCAGGTCTCAGACGAAAAGTCCTCAGGTCTCATACAAAAAAGTCCTCAGTCCTCAGACCAAAAGTCAAAAGACGAAACGGCCTCAGGTCTCAGACAAAACGGCCTCAGGTCTCAGACTAAACGTCCTCAGACTAAACGGCCTCAGACGAAACGGCCTCATACTAAACGGCTTCAGACGAAATGGCCGAAACGGCCTCAGGTGTCAGACGAAACGGCCTCAGACGAAGCGGCCTCAGACTAAACGGCCTCAGACGAAACGGCCTCAGACGAAACGGCCTCAGACGAAACGGCCTCAGACGAAATGGCCTCAGGTCTCAGACAAAACAGCCTCAGGTCTCAGACAAAACGGCCTCAGAACTCAGCCTACCGCCTCAGAGAGAAGCAGGTGGCGCATGTCCCAGGTGTAGTGCTGGTTACCGTAACACGGTACACAGCCCCTCCCTCTCCTCCCAAGAGTTACGGCAAAAAATAAAAAGGCAGACCCGAATCCGCAAGCCGCGACCCGGGTCTGGATAAGCAGAGGGAGACGAGGCGAGACCTTCCTCTCTTGTTTAAACACTCTCGTTGGTACCGACCGGACCGTCAGAACGGCAGATTAAAAAGATCAGAACCGAACACCTGTCTGTTCAGAGTTAAGCCCGCAGCCCCGTTTTCACCTGCTGAGGCGTCGGAGCTGCAACCGATCTCCTCAGGAGGAAACAGAACACATGCGCTGTTTTATAAAATTGCATTAAAAAAATCTGCAAGGCCACGAGTACTTGTTTTATTTAGGAGGATTTACTTTTCGTCTCCCTCTGCTTATCCAGACCCGGGTCGCGGCTTGCGGATTCGGGTCTGCCTCTTTATTTTTTTTATTTTTTGCCGTAACTGTTCAGAGGAGAGGGAGGGGCTGTGTACCGTGTTACGGTAACCAGCACTACACCTGGGACATGCGCCACCTGCAGGAAGCTTCTCTCTGAGGCGGTAGGCTGAGTTCTGAAGCCGTTTAGTGTGAGGCCGTTTCGACTGACACCTGAGGCCGTTTCGTCTGACACCTGAGGCCGTTTAGTCTGATAACTTTTTTGTATGACAGATATGGGGTCCAAATACTGACAACTGAAAAAAATTTCTGACAATTAAAAACTTATTTTCTGACAGATGACAATTTTTTTTCCTGAGGAATGATGACTTTTTTCCGGAGGATTTTTTGTCTGAGGACTTTTTGTCTGAGACCTGAGGACTTTTGGTCTGAGACCTGAGGACTTTTGGTCTGAGGACTGAGGACTTTTGGTCTGAGGACTGAGGACTTTTGGTCTGAGGACTGAGGATTTTTTGTCTGAGACCTGAGGACTTTTGGTCTGAGACCTGAGGACTTTTTGTCTGAGACCTGAGGACTGACGACTTTTTGTCTGAGACCTGAGGACTTTTGGTCTGAGGACTGAGGACTTTTGGTCTGAGGACTGATGACTGAGGACTTTTTGTCTGAGGACTGAGGACTTTTGTTCTGACGACTGAGGACTTTTTGTCTGAGACCTGAGGATGTCCTAAAATGTACACCGTACCTGAGTACAAAAACAATTACTTACATTTGAGTTCTTGTTGATACTACGGAAGCCCTGAACGGCAAGCGAGGAAAAACATTTTTTAAGGGTGGCCAATTTTCTAAGTCTGGGCAATTTTATTGTTCATCTTGACTTTCTGACTTCTATAAACCCTGAATAGCAAGTCAAAAAAGTTTTTTCTTTAAAATCTGACTCATTTTCTAAGTATGGTGAAAAATATTTTTTCGCTTGACTTTCTGACCTGTACAAACGGAAAAAAAACTTTTTTTTTGAAACATTGTCACAACTGTTCTAATATACTTAAACTGTTGTAAAAATGAGAATTAAAAAAAATTTTTTTTTTTTTCTTTCCACTTAAGCAGCCCTGAGTGGCAACTGGAAAAAAATATTTTACTTAGGCTCATTTTCTATTTTTCTTGTAATGCTTTTATAACGCCACCAGAGGGCGAGATTCTTTTTTTTTTTTTTCCCTCTTCACTCTTGGAGCCCTGAAAG
>SSNR01000013.1:711908-723449 GCA_006937965.1 Callopanchax toddi
TAGCATTAGCATTAGCAAAATTAGCATTAGCATTAGCATCTCTAAAAAAAGTTTTTTCTGTTTGCCTTTCAGGGCTCCAAGAGTGGAGAGGAAAAAAAAAAAAGAATCTCGCCCTCTGGTGGCGTTATAAAAGCATTACAAGAAAAATAGAAAATGAGCCTAAGTAAAATATTTTTTTCCAGTTGCCACTCAGGGCTGCTTAAGTGGAAAGAAAAAAAAATTTTTTTTTTTAATTCTCATTTTTACAACAGTTTAAGTATATTAGAACAGTTGTGACAATGTTTCAGAAAAAAGTTTTTTTTCCGTTTGTACAGGTCAGAAAGTCAAGCGAAAAAATATTTTTCACCATACTTAGAAAATGAGTCAGATTTTAAAGAAAAAACTTTTTTGACTTGCTATTCAGGGTTTATAGAAGTCAGAAAGTCAAGATGAACAATAAAATTGCCCAGACTTAGAAAATTGGCCACCCTTAAAAAAAGTTTTTCCTCGCTTGCCGTTCAGGGCTTCCGTATGATACCAATAATCAACAGGGGTCCTAATACATGCATTTTTTACTTTGAAATACCTGCACATGGCAGACATGTGTAACAGCAACACTTTAATAAATGCACATAATGTTACCAAATGCTGATATTGGTGCATCCTTAAAGCAGCATTTTGGAGGATTTCATCAAGAGAGCAGTTTTTGAATCTAGCGTCCAAAGGCTCCTCTTCAAAACATCTCGACATGCGCGTCCGGTCGCGTGTGCGAGCGTGCACATGGCGCATATACGTTGAGGGCATGAACTGTACAGCTCAATGTGTAGGGTTTAATCACTCACAGTTCACAACTCTTATTCCAACACTACGAGGGTCTGATGAGCCCTCTCTGTCCCTGCTGCTTCTGATATTAGCTCTGTTAGCAGAGTTCTGCTGCTGGACTCTGAAGCTGAACTTGACTCGGCCCTGGATGAACTTTCTGACCAAAATAAACGCATAATCCTGTCAAGCCTTGCCATTCTGTGAGGTGAAAGGTTTAAAAATAAAAATAAATCAGTCTTTAGCTGGAGAATGGGTAGGTTTTTAGTAGAAATGAGCCGTGAGGCTGAGACGCAAACAGAGAAACACACAGAGCGTCCTGTACGACAGCGCCCTCTACTGGTACAGGTTTGGTCAATGCGCGTGCATGTTGAGAGAATGCAGACATTTGAATTTCATTGGCTAAAAATTGTCGGCGGCAAGAAATAATGGAAAGGGGTCTCTAGGAGGAAGGAGGGTCTTCATCAGAATGACAGATGTTGTGGAACTCAACCCATAGATCATAGTTTAGACCTGAAATATCATTTAAAACATTTAGAAAACTTTGATACAATGAAAAATGCTCCAGAGAGCCGCTTTAACTGTAGAAATAGAATATCCCTTTAGTTCTACCATCCACAAATAAGCTAATATCTGACAGTAGCAGCTGCAGAATTTAAAATCAGTATACCTCTTTAAATCAAGAGCAAAATATGTCAAGTATACACCAAGGCATCGATCAGTGTTATAATGGTATGCTACTGGCATTCGATGCAAACTACTTTCCATCAAGGACTTCTAGCCAGCAGGCCAATTATGTGGCCTGCTATCTAGGAGTGGTTGGTCTCCAGGAATTTAAAGCCAACTATCAGATTTCAGAACTAGCACTCATAGCACTGTAGTAAAAAACTAAGTTTGATTTATTCATGTTTAAATGAATATTAAACCAATTATTTTAAACCATTTTCTCAGATGCATTATTCTGAAAAGAACACTTCTGTCTTTTTTAGTAGTGGAAACAACATCCTGGCGACCTCTATGCTCTTATCAGACTTCTTCTTACACTTACACTTACAGTACCTTAGTAAAACGTAGGTCTATGTTTAATGTATTATCTTAGCTAAAAGTGCAATGCAGTGCATAAAAATACAATGAAACTAAAGAGTTCTGTATTAATATCTGCTTAGAATATATCTAATGTTAAGTCATGATGCTGTAGAAAGTTCATAAACAGTTATAGCTCCTGTTACAGTGACTGGAGGATCAGGTCATTCAATGAACAGTTGAAAACTGGTTCTTTGCCTTGTGATCCACTGAACTTAGTCCAATTAGCAATGACCGTTATCTCAGCGTAAACCATTATCCAATTATCTCAGGAGTGTTAGATTCTAAAATAGTCCCCCTGGCTTCTTTCAGTATGTGGTTGTTGGCATCTTTATAGAAATATTTACTACTCCCTGGTGACCTCCATGCCTTTAATGCTCTGTCATCTCTTCTTAGGATTTGAAGACAAGAAAATACTTTTCATAGAAAATCAGAAATAACTCAATAGAAACTACTACCTAATGTACCTAAGTATGTAATGTACCTAAGGTACCTAATGTTGGCTGGTGACAGTATATGGAAATCTGGATTTATTTGGTTTGAGTGCAGATAAGTTAAAACAACTTCTAATTTAAACAAGCATCAGTAATTTCAAGAGAATACACATTGGCATGACTTTTTAGTGTTTTCATTGCTTGATGAGACTCTTGTTTGCTGCGTTGCTCCACTGTCGATCAGCCAAGACATTTCTCTTTACAGCACTTGCAGTGATTTACCTGGTGGTGCAGAATCTCTTTAACCAGGAGGTCCAGGCCATGTTTGAGCATAAAGTTGAGAGGTAGCACTTCAAAAGATGAAGCTTGAAAATTCAAACTTAGGTGCAAACTGTAATTGGAAGTCTTTTATGCGAGAAATGTAATGTCTAAAGTTTAAAAAGTACTTTTTTTATTTTTAGGACAATGACAGTCAGCTTACAGACTTCTAATAGATGAGAGCAGATTGTGTTGATTCAAGGCAAAATGGAACTTGTGTGAATTAAATAAAGTTTTCATTAAGGAGAATAATCTTTGTACATTGCCATTTTTCATGGATGTGACAACTAAAGCTGGCAGGCATCCAGTAATGGATAACTCTATTCTTTCACAAGTGACTAGTTTGACCTTCGGTTCTCTGAACAGTTTGCAAAATACTGTGTCTGATGTAATAGATTTAGAAGTGCCAGTATCTACATGTAGATGCATCATGTAAGAAAATTCCCTGTGGTGCTTCAATAATAATAGTGTGAGTTATGGTGCCATGAGTTGCTTCCATCAGTTTAACTTCCTGTACATGTAGAGCCACTTTCTCTTGCACCACCTCTTGGTCTACTTCACTAAGCTAATAACAGATTTACATATTTCATAAGGATATATCGTCTGAACCCTAACTTTGTTAGTCTAGTGCACAAAGCATTTTTGGTGTCACTGCTGTTTTATACTTTTCCTTTCTGGAGGTTTGAAGTACATTTTATGCAACAACAGCCTGAAATTAATTGAAGCTCACTTACCCTTAAGGGCTTCAATAGATTGTTGATTAAAGTGTGGTATTCTGCAGATTCCACACATCCTACGATAATCAAAACTTCATCATATTTGGGAATTTTCTGAATCCCAAATTGTTCCCAAAGATCTGATAATTTCCACGTGCTGAGACATACACTGCTCACAAAATGCTAGGAAAATTTGGATTTTTGGTGAAATTTCAGGATGAACCTAAAGGTGCTGTACACTGTGCACGAACCAGTCGACTAGAACTTTTCTGCTCTGTAGTGACTTTTTATGCCTTGCGTCAACTAGTCGCTGAACACGTGAAATTGGCTGACCAAATCAATTGCAGATCATTAATCCAGTTATTGTTCCTACGCATGAACAATTCAGGCCTGTTTTCATCTTCATGCATGACAATGCTCTAGCTCATTGAGATTACATCATTATGGTATGGTATGGTATGGTATGGTATGGTATGGTATGGTATGGTATGGTATGGTATGGTATGGTATGGTATGGTATGGTATGGTATGGTATGGCTTTATTTTCGCCCATACAGTTGACAGCATACCAGCATACCAGTATACAAGTATACGAGTCGTGTTTCAAGTATTGTACAAGGAATTTCTTTTGGTCATGGCTCCTGTTTGTTCAGAATATAGAGAATAGAGGATAGAGAATAGAGCAGGGATCATCAACTAATAGCATCTTGGGGACAAGTTACAGTTTACTTGTTATACAAGCGGATTGCACTGGGATAGAAGCTGTTACTGGGTCTGGATGTTTTTGAGCGAATGGACCTGCAGCGCCAGCCAGATGGGAGGTGTTCAAACTGTTTGTGACCAGGGTGTGTTGGGTCGATCTTCATTGCCCTCCACCTGACTTGTGATTTGTACAGGCCATCCAAGGAAGGCATGACTCCAATGATCTCTTCCGCAGTCTTAACTATCATTTGGAGTCTGTTCTTTTCCTCCAGTGTTGCAGAGCCGTACCAGACAGTGAACCAGGAGCACAGGACTGACTCTACGATCCCTCTGTAGAGCTGAATCATCATCTGCTGGGACATTTTGTACTTTGAGTTGACGTAGAAAGTACATCCTCTGCTGAGCTTTTTTTGCAATGATGGTGATGTTATCTGTCCATTTGAGTTCGTGCGAGATGGTAGTGCCCAGGAACTTGTGTGATTTCACTGAAGTAACTGCCTCCCCATGCAGGGTGAGTGGAGGTGGAGCTGGGGCTGCTTTTCTGAAGTCTACCATCATCTCCACTGTCTTCAGCGAGTTCTAGGTTGTTGTGACTTCCCCACAGGGCCAGCATGTTCACTTCCTGTCTGTACGCTGACTCACCATCATCCCATATGAGGCCCATCACTGTGGTGTCATCAGCAAATTAGGGAAAATCTGCTGGAGACTGGGGTGGTCTGCACTTTCTTCAGACCTGAAAAGCTGCCATGTAAAGGCTTGTAGCTCTGTTCCCCAGAACCTCAATGAGTGGGATGCCATGCCTCAGCTGACATGACACATTGTTTTGAAGCTGTAATTGATGCTCAAAGTCACATGACAAGTAATTGAAACATTGATATTTTTGTTGAGGTATACCCACCACTGTTGTTTGCTTTGGTTCCAACAAACTGTTTGAGATGATCGGGAAGGAGCTGAAATCAAACTGACAACCCTTCAGTTGTAAGATGACTGCCCTAACTGACCTACTGCCTCCCATGTTGTCTGAAGATCAGCAACCTACCACAGATTTCAGGACAAAGTGCTGGAAGTGTTTCTAATGGAAGCAATTGTACATCGATCCAGCAAACTTTAAGAGTTTAAGCAGTAAAAAAGATTTTAAAACATCCACCATGTTGGGAGCATTTTAGTTTTGTAGCTGACTAGAATACAGTGTTGAAATGCCTTACTGAACCTCATCAACATGGTTCTTGGATTTCTTTTTATGTTCCAATCACTCCTCATTAGTACCAACAAAGCCATCCACTATTGAAATAATATTGGATTATAAGACAATTAAAAGTTTCAGAGTCCTCCTCAAATGATCAATTTCTTAGGCAGTACATTCAATACATGTTTGAATGCATTTTTCACAACGCAGAATACTGACTATAATTAATGGCATGGGTTTTCTTGAAATAGCAATTGCCTACCACCTTTTTAAAACTATTTTAAACTAACATCATCTCATGCTGAGAAAGGATGGAGTTGTAGCCATTTTGGTCAGATCTTGAAAATAACAATGCGCAATCTCCTGCAATATCACATGATGTGTTAGCACTCAGGGTTTGTGTTGTGAATGACTCAATGTCAAATTGTAGCTAAGTCTGTAAAACTGATTGAGTTGTAGCCATATTTGTTTTGGGTAATGCTAGCTGTGGTACCAACTTGAATAGGATTGACTACAGAGATTAATCAGCGTAGATGTTCTTACAGTAACATTATGCTTACGGGGCTCAGCGCTGCCCCCTATGAGTGCTGGTTGGTACTTCCTGCCTCACCCTGAGCATTTTCACTGTGCATATGTGGTGAATCAGAAAGACTAACTATGTCACACACATGTGTTAAACATATTAGACTGTGGAATGTTAGCATGTTTAGGACATGTGTGATCAAACATGTTTATTGGCGATATAAACAGAGACAGCATGGGGAAAGTGCTAACTGCCTGCATATATTAGCGTGTGTGGTGCACCATTATCACAGGTGAACCTCAGCTCAATGCTCCTTCACTTCACTTTTTCTAGGTATTTGAACAGGAAATGCATAAATTCAGCCATTCTGACCATAAAATTATTTAAATCATACAGAAAACTAATTTATAGAACAGTCAAGCGGACTTATTCATGTTCTCCTATTGTTAGTCGTCATAACAAGTGAGGCCTTTTCATCATGAGAACACAAATCTGAAAATTAATTTGTGCTAAATTTTCAGACATGAATCTTTTAAAATGTCTTTTGTGTTCTGAAAGCCTGGACTTGGTGAAAAAGGTTACATATTTTAATTAGCTAACATTTACAGGTTTGGTGGAATTTCTAAACAAACCATAGAAATATTTGCATCAGATCCTCCCAGCAAATTTAGAAATACAATGAATGATTGTTTACATTTTCAGTGCAGGAGTCTGGTGAATAAAAGAGAGTAATTTCTCATGATGAGCCTGTGAGGGTCGTCATCGTAGACTGGTGGAAACATATTTCGAACTTGAGTTTGTAGAGGAATAAATCCTGTGATGAGTCGGTTTCTCAGAATCTCTAGTTTATCCAGTCACTTCTTCTCAGGAAACACTTTATATTTTTTTTTTCTTTCCACTGAGGACTCCTGGATTTACTATAAACAGCATTACAGACAACAACCCCAAAAAAGCAAACAAATCAACGAGCAAATTATATTTTTCACCACCTCTGCAGTTGAAGCGAACCTCTGTGTGAGCTGCTGATTGTCAGGGGATTTAGTGTATGTTGTATGGCAGCAGCAGCTGTTCCCCACCTTTATGGATTTCAGGTCTAATCTTTCAGGTGCATGCCCAAGCATTTCTATATCAACTTTATCAATAAGACTGCAGCATCTCCAAGGTAACCGGTGGGGGTGAGGGAGGGGATCAGCCTCCCCCACAAAGTGCCACAGATTGAGAGCCTTTCACTGAAGGCTGACAATGACAAATAGCTCAAAACACGTTGGGTAATTATCCACAATTAGACAAACATACAGATCAGTTGTGTCGACAACTTGCATGCTGAATATTTTGTTTTCCTTGTCGTGATATAAATATTTCAGGGTGTGTGTAAATATTTATACGCTGATATTTTGAAGTAGGAATGTATTATAATCGACCAAAACTTGAAAACAGCTATAAGCTACACATTGATTCTAATGATTTTTTCTTCCCCAGCAAATAAAACAACAAATTCAAAACTTTATCTGTTTCAGTGGGGTCTGTCCTTAAACAATCTTGACAGACTTAAAGCTTTAGGACAAACATTCTGGTTGGAGCACTCTTGATTGTCCCCTGTCTGCCTCGTACCTGGAGATGAAGCAATTTCCTGGAAGCCTGTATGACTTGTAAATGTCCGTCCATCTCCCTCCCCCTTCAATCCTGGAGTGCTTTTGTTGAAAGAAAGGTTTAAACTTCTTGATTTGCTTTTTTTTTTTTTTTCATTTTAGATGACTCAGACTTTAAAGGTAAACAACAATACTGGTGGGGTTTTTTTTTCTTTTTTTTTGGGGGGGGAGGGGACTTGATGACCAAAACAGGTGTTTTCCTGTCCGATCAATATTTTTAATCTTTATATAACATGACTGGAGTAGAGTAATCGATGCTTCAAATCCAGTAATCCTCAACTGGAGGAAGCCAACCTGACAGTCTGGTATGATGGGAATTCTAAAAAAAAAAACAAGTGCAGTCAGCATCACTGCGTTACACTGACAAGCATTAGTATTCTCTCAGCACACAGATAACAGGCTTTTGGGGCAGCAGTAAGTCTACCTTAATGTCAGAAATGTAAACAAGCTGTCAGAGTTGAGAATGCTAAATCGATTCTGATCCCTTAAGACATTCTGGTATTCTAAATGTCCTTTTGATATATCACTAACTTAAATGGCACCTTTTTTGGCAGTAACAGTAGCATACATTGAGTGTAATGATGTACTATGTACCAGTAACACCTTACTAGTGTCATAAGTGGTTAATAGGGTGACCCAGAAATGTGAGCGAGGCAACAAAGGAACTGAGTGCATAAAATATTCAAAATAGGAAAACAAAGTTCTGATGAGAATGCAAAGGAAACTATAATCAAAAAGAATAGAGGAAGACAGAGTGCAGTGAGCAGGTGGCAGTGATAGGTGAGAACCAAACGTAACACAAAATGTAGAGAGATTTGCTTTTAGTCTTTTACTTCTTTGGTTAATAAATAATTTACAACAGGTTATAACTTGTAGGGATCAGTGGAAAGAGCAACACAGCTAAATGAATGGGTAGCACCCCAAAATGTGCCGAAGCCCCCGTCCAATAATCTGTTGTATTCATGCTTGGTTTGAGCTCCAAGTGCTACCAGGTGCCTGACTGGCATCAGAATGGCGTCTCCTGGAGTGACCAACACTTCCAGGCTGGTTGACCTTTTCAGAACTCCTGGTCAAAGAATGGAATCCTAATCCAGATGAAAATGTGAAAAGCATGAGTAGAAGAGGCCAAGCCGCTGTGGGTGGATCCTCCACATGCTGCTGAGGCCCCTGAGAGTGGAAAATAAATAAAGTGTAAAAATTGTGGAGATGCGTTGGGGTTGTTTTTGCGTATTAATGTGGGGAAGTGCAATGATGCAACCCACCAAGCGACAAGATTAAAAACCAACAGCTGAATAAAATGATTTCGGGACGTTTTTGGGGAGTTTCTCACTTTTATTTATTCTCATTCCATACAGTTTTTGTAGAAATCAGTTAATAGGATCCAACATGCTTACTGGTAATATGTCTACCTAAAAACTATTGTATGTGGAGTCCCCTTCAATACACCTGAGCTGTCAAGAGTCTGTGCCCGGTGTGGGTAACTTACACACTGCAAGTGCACCATTATGAATACCCCAACGTGGACAATTTATTATATTTATTTACACGTAGAGTCAATCACTATGTTACATGCACTATCTGAAGTGGGTCTATGATTAGACAAATGGGTCAGCTTGACCAGTTCTCCACAATAACCTGTTTCAAATCTCAGACATTAGATTCTTTCTAGATTACTAGGTTTAAAATTCCTGCCTGAATATGTTTTGGTCTGCCATACAGAAGGATAAAGTGCCATAAATCAGAGCTCTGAATGCCACTAAAACACCATGCTTGTTTAGCGTTTAACACTGATTTTATTCGCTCCGTTTCAGAGAACATGAGTTAGCTGAGAAAGAAAATCTGTAATAAATGTAACAGACTTGTATAAAAACCTCATGAGATGATAGGATAAAAAAAAAACTGACATCAGAAAAGTTACATGATCTCTGTATGTTTGCTGAACAGCTGTAAGTCAAAATCCTCAGTTCGAGCCCCAAACAGAAATCGGTTTAGAGCAGAAACTGAATTTGCAAACTGAACACAATAAAAGCTGATTTGCAATTAGGAAGATAATCCACAGCTATTCATTTGAAGAATTATACTTTTGTTTTATGTGTTATGAAGTTACAGTCAGTCATGTGATGAAATGAAACCCCTCATTCACTTTTTGAGAGACTGATTTACTGCTTTTGTCAGACTGGTGATGCTTCAGGTCCATGTCTTATTAGAAGCATTGATGAAATCTGAGGAAATGTACGGTGGCCCCTAGAGACAAAACACATGCAAAACAGAAAACACATGCAAAATAACAAAAACACATGCAAAAACCCAAAACACATGCAAATCAGAAAACATGCAAAACCCAAAGCACATGCAAAACAAAAAGCATTCCAAAACTGAAAACACATGCAAACCAGAAAGCATGCAAAAACAGAAAACACATGCAAATCAGAAAGCATGCAAAACTGAAAACACATGCAAATCAGAAAGCATGCAAAAACTGAAAACACATGCAAACCAGAAAGCATGCAAAAACAGAAAACACATGCAAACCAGAAAGCATGCAAAAACTAAAAACACATGCAAACCAGAAAGCATGCAAAAACAAAAAACACATGCAAACCAGAAAGCATGCAAAAACTAAAAACAAATGCAAACCAGAAAGCATGCAAAAACAGAAAACACATGCAAACCAGAAAGCATGCAAAAACTAAAAACACATGCAAACCAGAACGCATGCAAAAACTGAAAACACATGCAAACCAGAAAGCATGCAAAAACCCAAAACACAACGGAAGTGCTCCAAGACGCTAGGGGGCAGTGCAGAGCTCGATTTGCAAGATAAACAGGAAGTTACCGGTACTTTAAAATTTGGAGATGACCACTCTGGCTGACACAACTGGCTAAAATAGAGCTCTTAATTTGTAAAAACGTCAAATAAAATAGTAGAAGAAGACAAAGGTACAGAGTGTAGGATGACCATAATTAGATTTTTGAAAAAGAGGACATTTGGCTCAGTCGTGAAACATTTTGATACTGTTTAATGAAAGAAGACTTAAACCTTTTTAATGTATGTAGTCTCTGTGTAGTTTTGAATAATAGTTATGTAACAACCTTATAGGCTTTCAAAAGTCAAACAGGTTAAACAAATTAATTTAACAGCTCAACAGGAGCTGGATTTGAACCTACAACCCCCAACAGCACAAACCAGAGACACAGCTACCACACCACCTCCAACTGAAAGTAATCAGCACAAAAATCATTTGATGTAGTGTTAAAGTTATATTGCAAAGGAAATACTGTGAACTGTTGTTTGTTCTGTCTATGAGAAGGACGTCACAATCAAAACGGACTGCTTCATTCGCACCAGTTACTTTAAGTACATGTCTATTTCCAGCAGAGGTCGCGTTAACTGGAAATTTTCCGTATTTGATGGGCACCGGTCATTCTGACAGGTGTGCGCGCGCGCGCGCGCGCCATCCCGTCCATCAGACCATCATTGGCTATCACTTAATTGTCCCCACTAATAATTGGAACCAAGGATGCAGAAATAGCGCTGCATCTCCACCACTGTAGCCCAGCAGACTGAGGTTCTGCAGAGCGCAGACCTGTGATCCACACGTCCTGCGCTCTGCAGCAGAAGAACCACAGGAACTGGTCCGCCAGAGCGCATCAGGTGTCAGACCTGATCTGCACAGAGCTGCACCTCACCTGATGCTGCGCAGCGCTCGACTCCGAATGGAGAGTTTTTAGAAATGTTTATATGATGACTGGCTGATCGACTAATTTAGAGTCTAATCCTATGAATTTATGTGCTAAATGGGCCCGGTGTTAGATCAATCAAGTAAATGAAACCGAGCGATCTGCAGCTTTTAAACAGGTTCTCCAAACCGTGACATCAGTGGAGGATGAAAAGATTAACAAACATGCAATAATATTTAAAAGTAATGAAATAATGCTACTGAAATAGTAATTATTATAATTTTTAAAATTAATAAGTGACGGTTAAAAACAGATTATGATCGGATTTTTAAAACCCTGTCAGTCAAATGACGGAAAAGAAAAAAGTCTAGCGCAACCTCTGATTTCCAGTGAAAAATGATAAAACCCATACATTTTCATTGATTTCTGAAACCCCCTGGATGCCCCAGAC
>SSNR01000013.1:728908-741083 GCA_006937965.1 Callopanchax toddi
CCCCCCCCCCCCCCCCCCCCCAGTTCTGCTCCTCCTCCTTATCCTGATGGCGTTTTCTCTGTTTGGATGTGAACCACAGCTTGGTTCTTAGTCAGCACACACACATCATCACAGACGCTGATGTCAGTTAATTCATGCAGGTTGTCTAATGCATCATCACAGAGACTCCAGACAGTGCAGTCAAAACAGTCCTGCAGCTCCGTTTTCTCTTCACTGGTCCGTTTCTTTACAGTTTGAACTACAGGCTTCGCACATTTTAGTTTCTGCCTGTAAACTGGGATAAGATGAACCAGGCTGTGATCAGAGAGTCCCTGAGCCGCCCGGGGAACAGAGCGATATGCGTCTTTAAATAACAGCGTTGCACTGGTCGAAAATACTATTTTCCCTAGTGGGACAGTTGATGTGGTGCCTGTACTTTGGGAGTTTATGGTTTAATTTTGCTCTGTTAAAGTCCCTGAGGATGATGAAGAGGGAGTCCGGGTGTTTGCATTTTAGTCTGGTAATCTGTTCAGCCAGACTTTGCATCACATCGTTCATGTTAGCCTAAAGTGGAATGTGATCCCTGACCAGCATGAAAGACATAAACTCTGGTAGCAAATTAAAAGGTTTGAGGTCCAAAACAGTGTTTCTAAGTTTAGTTTGCAAAATGTACTTAACACTGTGACATCTGTTTGCCAACCCTCATTGATATAAAAGCAGATTCCACTTCTTTTCTTTTTCCTAAGAGATCGCTGTTATGCAATTTAATTGGTGAAGATGAAAACCCAGCAGATGCAGGGAAACAACAGCGAGCCAGGTTTCAGTGAAACACAGAGCAGCAGAAAGAGCAAAGTCCTTATTATCGGTAATCCTGTTGGGGAGAAGCAGCGTGTCCTCTTTGTTTGATAGGGAACAGTAGGGTTGTCCAGGTGGATTGATGGGAGCACAACACAAAATCCCTGCTGCAGGAGTTTCATCAGTGCACGTGCATCCTTCCCCTGTCTGCATCTCCACTAAGTCCTGCAGAGGGCCACTGGTCCGCTAGCAAAGATCACCAAAACTCTATCCAGGTTGGCAAAAAAAACTATAGAAAATTGTTTGGGGGGACTGGCTGATGCTTAGAAACTGATTTTTCTTATAACTGAGAGTGACTCAGAATGACTAAACACATTAATCAAAAACAAAGTGGTGTCAGAGTTTAAAAGAGAAGCAAACATGTCACATGGGTAGCTAATTTTGTTTTTATTCATATTCACCTATACTCTATTTATAAAATTGAATGGATTTATTTAAATATACACAAGTCTGAATTCCTTTTAGGGTACTCAATAATGTAGTAATTGAAGTAAATATGAAGGGATGAGAGATTTCACTGATTAAGGCCGTCTTAAGATGAGTTTTAAAATTTTTAGCAGAAGAGAGGATTGCGGCAGCTGGCACGCTGTGTTACTGTGCACTGGTCTGTGGAAGTCATGAGGAAGCTTTCTGCAGTTTGCAGAGCCGCAGAGACATCAAAGAACTAGAAAGCAGCAAAGCAATTACGTTTCCATATGCACTTTGATTTTCTACTTAAAACCATGCCCTTTTATTTTCAAGACATCCCTGTACAGCCCCAAATATATAGGATTATTCCTTTCACAGAGGAAAAATATGGAAAGAACAGCAGGATGGAGGACTATTCAATATTTAATCTTAATTATGCGCCATGTGAACAGTTATTTGGCTTAATTATCAGATCAATAAAATGTAACAGAATGGACTTCTAATCATGTTTTGTCATCTAGGCATTTATAATCTGGGTGATAAGACTCACTTGTTAAATAGAGCTTCATTGGCCTGCCAGGTCGATAATGATTCAAGCAGTGTCACTGATACAGTGGAAACCTCCAGTACTTTAAACAAACACTAGCTGTCAGATTTGGCTCATGGTGCAGAGAGCCTGTTGGGAGTGTTTTCTATATACAAAGTTAACAGTGGGTTTAATCCCCTGGCTTCCTGAACGCCGTGCCAGATCAGGATAAGATGACACAGCTGTCTGGTTTGAAGGCAGCTCGCAGACGCCTCACATGTCAGTTGTCACAGCAGGTCTTGATGGCGCTTCAGGTGATGGGAGTGCAGTCTGGGAGGGAGGTGAACCGGTGCTTTTAAAGAGGCTTTTGCAGCACTAGTGACATTGTTCATCCAGAGCTGCAGTATTTTTTTTCTGACCTTGAATTTCAAGTATGATACTAGTACCACGTTGGACCCCCTTCTGCCTTTGGAACTGCATTCATTCTTCTTGACAAATATTCAACAAGTCATTGGAGATATTGGTCCATGTTGACATGACAGCATCACAGTTGCTGCAGGTTTGTCTGCTGCTCATCCATGATGTGAATCTACTTTTCCACAACACCTCAGAGGTTCTGGACTGGATTGAGATCTGGTGACTGTGGAGGTCATTAGATTCCAGTGAACTCACTGTCATGTTCAAGAAACCAGTTAGAGATGATCTGAGCTTTGTGACTAAGAGCTATAACCTGCTGGAAGTCGCATCAGAAGATGGTCCACTGCGATCATAAATGGATGGACACAGTGCTTTAAGTGGAAAAAAATAAGTGCCGGTACTCTCCTTATTAGTTCGAAATTATATTTATATAAATATACATCTATGTGTATACTGTATATATATACATCTATGTGTATATATATACATCTACGTGTGTGTGTATATATATATATATATATATATATATATATATATATATATATATATACACATACATACATATATACATACACATACACACATACAGAGAGAGAGAGAGAGAGAGAGAGAGAGAGAGAGAGAGAGACATATCTATAGTTTTATTGTTCAGAAATGACAAAAGAACAAAGCCAGTTCTAAATCAAATCCTCATGAAAGAAATTCAGATCCACTCAGTCATCAGTTTAGTCACTAATTCTTCCCAATGTGTCCTCCCTTCAAACCTGTAGACTCCATCACTGGATTCTATTTGTCTAAAAGACAATTCAGGACAAGACACCTCTCTATCTGTCCTCTCTTCTACACCTGGCCCATAATAAATGTCACAGGAGGTCTAGTGATGATTCAGCTCTAGTCTAGTTAAAGCCGCACTCCGGAGGATTTCATCAAGAGAGCAGTTTTTGAATCTAACGTCCAAAGGCTCCTCCTCAAAACATCTCGACACGCGCGTCCGGTCGCGTGTGCGCGCGTGCACGCGGCGCATATACTTCGGACATGAACTGTACAGCTCAATGTGTAGGGTTTAATCACTCACAGTTCACAATCTTATTCCAACAATACTACGAGGGTCTGATGAGCCCTCTCTGTCCCTGCTGCTTCTGATATTAGCTCTGTTAGCAGAGAGCTGCTGCTGGACTCTGAAGCTGAACTTGACTCGGCTCTGGATGAACTTTCTGACCAAAATAAACGCGTAATCCTGTCAAGCCTTGCCATTCTGTGAGGTGAAAGGTTTAAAAATAAAAATAAACCCGTCTTTAGCTGGAGAATGGGTAGGTTTTTAGTAGAAATGAGCTGTGAGTCCTCAGTGAACGGCTGAGACGGCAGAGAAACACACGGAGCGTCCTGTACGACAGCGCCCCCTACTGGTACAGGTTTGGTCGATGCGCGTGCATGTTGAGAGAATGCAGACATTTGAATTTCATTGGCAAAAAAATGTCGGCGGCAAGAAATAATGGAAAGGGGTCTCTAGGAGGAAGGAGGGTCTTCATCAGAATGACAGATGTTGTGGAACTCAACCCATAGATCATAGTTTAGACCTGAAATATCATTTAAAACATTTAGAAAACTTTGATACAGAGAAAAATGCTCCAGAGAGCCGCTTTAACCAGACCGTCAGTTCTGCTCTGCAGACTTTGAGTCTGGCTTACCTCATCATCTCCAACACCTCTACTGTCTTCAGCTCTGCAGCATCATGAGACTGGAACACTTTACTAAACACCTTGACATCTATTACAACCTTTAAATCTAAACTTCATCAGGTTTTTATTTATAATAACTAGGGATGCTCCAATCACGTTCTTTGCTGCAGATCACCGATACCGATCACATTGATTAACTGTAAATTTCACATTGTAGTAATGATGAGGACTAATGGCTACTTGATCTGTAGAAAATGAACCATAAATCTCCTTCATTTGGATAAAAACAGGTTTTACTGACTTTTTCTAAGATGAAAAAAAAATACAAAAACTTGAAAGCACCATGTAGACATCCATCCATCCATCCATAAAGAAATCTATTATTTATAGATATATATTTACAATACCAATAGAAATCTATTAATTTTATATATATATATATATATTTAAATACTTAAACATATATTCTTGTGCACAAGATCCCCATTAATTAGTTTGTGGTTGAAATAACGTTTTGAGAAAAATAGTTGTTTTTCTACAGCTGTTCAGACACAGAAAAGCCGACATTGTTTTGACACTCTGGTCCATTTTATGCCCAAAAAGAACAAACTTATTACTGACAATGATCTGATTATTACTAAAGAGTCTACCTGCTGCTCTCTCAGCTCCTCCTCCCTCCACCTGTCTGATCCACTGCGCCATGGCACGCTGCTCCTCTCCAGCTGCGTCATGACGCGCAGCTTTCCTCTCCATAAGCGCGCGAGCTCTTTCCAACTCCGTCATTAATATTTAAATTATTGTCTTTTAATACCAATTTGAAGAATTATCTCAGCTTCCTGACGTGGGTTGTCTCGCAACCTGCTGCAGCAGCACCAGATCTGGAGCTGCAGGAGGGAACGCAGTTTTGCGAGTCAGCTGGACTCGCCTCCAGGACCGAGCTCTGAGCCAACTATGGAGCGGTCCGTTCAGGGGACGCGAGTCCCCGCTTTTCCTCTCTCATCCGGTGTTTCACCAAATTCTGCCACCCTCCTGGAGTCACTAAATACGGCTGACAGATGAGTTCTCTCATCCACCTGCGTTTCTCCTGCACCGCCCCTGAGCTCTCCCTCCGCACCTCCCGCCATGCGCTGCTCTTAATATGAGGCAACTACGGCCACCGGAAAAGCTCAAAATTATATTGATGTAATACCGGAAAAACTCCCGGTACGGACGGAATGCAGGAAATAAGTCCCGGTACGCTGAGGGGTCAAATTTAGAAGTCCCGGTACGGCGTACCGTTCCGTACCGCCCCACTTAAAGCACTGGATGGACATGGAGGTTAAACCAGGATTGGTTGGAACTAAGGGGTGATTGGTTGTCAGTGCAGGTTGGATTTGTAATTATAAGCAAAAAGAACAAGGACATTTAAGCATTTAAATAATACTTTAAATTTAATTTGAACAGATACAAATTAAATTTGTTAAAATGAACAATTTAGTCTGGAATACATGAATAAATATACATTTGCAGACAGTGTGAAAATATGTATTTTGTTGAAATGTAACTGGATAACTTTCTGCACCATTACTTGCCTTTTACAACCGTATATCATGGTGCATGAAGAGATTACAAAGCAGACTATTCTGCTTTAGCTACCTGCTATATCGCTCTAATCCCCTTCAGACAATGACATGTTATTATGAATAATGTGACCTGCTTATAAAGCCCTTGAAGATAAAAATGTATTTAAATGGGGTCCAGTGTTTAACGTCCTCCCCCACTGATCAGACACTTCAGGTGGATTACATTTCATGCAGAGAATAAAACCCTTCTTTTACCAAACTGAACTCCATTAAACTGTTTTTACAAACCTGTGTTGAGGTTTTAACCAGTAAAATATTATCCTCCCTTGTAAACTAAAGATGTGAGTGTAAAAAAGGGTTGGTCTAGATGACTATGCCATTAAAATAAACAGTTTTCAAAACTTATTTTGAAAAAGTGTCTTGATATCCTGTAAATGAGTAGTTTTGGATCCAGAGATACTCAATTTATTTCTTTACAATATTTAATAAATTTGAATAAAACATTAAAATGTTATATGCTTATGCTGTGTGCTCCCAGTTCTTTCAAAATAAGAGTTTTCTATTTGTTAATAATATCTTATCTGTTTGTTGAGTCATGAAAGGCTCCACTTTTATCTGAACAGCCAATCAGAAGAGACTAATTAAAACAGGAAGTGCAGCTGACCAAACTCTTTACATAAGTACACAGGTTCAATTTACCCAACTCAAAGTTAAACTTTGAATTACATGACAGATAGTGCATATCGTTTATGTTGTTTACACTTTAACATGTAGGAGACACATAAAAGAGCAATGAAATGTCAACAACTGCCAACAATAAAAATCACCATTGACAATTTGTTTTGTCAATTCTGCAGATTGATGTTGCAGCCCAGCTTCTAATACCCTGTGAAGTATCGATAGGGATGGAAATGATTCCTTTATACTTCTCAGATATTCTGCTGAAGCTGGAATTGATCCAGCAGCTCACACCCTTACATCACAATGTAACGCAGTGGAAGCATTCTGGGTAGAATTTCTACAGGTTAACTTGGTAAAAAAAAAAACTAAAATCAAATCTCAAGTAAATACATTTAACTTGGATGCTGGAGCCACTTCATCTGTGAACATATGGTTCAGCACAGAAAGTAATTTTCAAAAATTAGACTCTGAAGTCTCCTGTGATCTGATTTTTACTGGCTTACTCATAAAGTGCTATCCAGGTGTTGTATGCAACACTGCAGCCTACAATACAATTTGATCTGGATATTGTATGGCTCTGAAGGGTTTCCATGGATACTCCATGGATACTTGGTTTGGAAAACAAGTCTGAATAAACTGATTTTCATTTTTTAATAGACATTCTCTGACACATGTTAACACAGACTCTTTGTTGTAGAATTAAGGATTTCATTGGTGCCTTCCAGAGCTTTTTCTTTTTATTTAATATATATAACATACACCACTGCAGGCAGAATACAGTCATACCTTTTGCTGCACATTCTCCTTTTTAAATGTAAAAATAATGTAGCGTAGTAGTGTAAAAAACTAATGTAGACAGAACAAAGCAAAGAGTGGACTAGTCAAGCAGTTTTGTTATGAAATACACGATGACCTTTAGTCAGAATCTGGTAAGGTTATTTGATGGAATCCAGCAGATTCAGTGAGCCTTATTGGCTGGTAATGAATTGATTTTCAGGACTGAAGAATCATTAAAGTTTAGCCCAGAATATAAAGCTTTTTTTCTCTTAAGATGATTATTCTTTCTCTGAAAAGCAGCAGGAATGAGCCAACTTGACCTTACAAAATCTGATGTTAACAACCTGAAACGTGTACTACCTTAAAAACCAAGAACTGGCGCCACAGAAACGAGGCTCTGCCTTGTGCTCATTAATTTACAAGCGTCGGTTGATGCATGACTTTCCTTGTCACGGTGAAGACACTTTCACCAAAAACCTTTGCAAATAAGAGACTGTAATGTGGACTCATTTAGGTTTCTTTGGCAGGAAATGACTTGGTTCTGTAATTTACTGGTAATTTGTTTGGACAACTATCAGCAAGAGTTCATTTCAAGCATACATTTAACTCTTTGTTGTTACCGTCACCACCAGACTCATCAAAGTTGTGACAAATCTGATGACACACAGATTGTATTGGTAAATTAAACATTTTATGAAATTAACTGAAACAGAACCAAAAATATTCACACCAAAATAAACTAAGTATGGTGTGTGATTATCAGCAGCGTAGAATTGTTCACGTTTATGAGAAATCTGAGTGTTTGGTGCAAAGCAGCCCAAGGTAACTGAACAATAATTTGACAATAAACATCCATTCCATCTCTCCTCTTAACATCCAGCCATGTCCCTGGTGGTATTGTTACCGTGGCTCAGTGTCCAGTCATTTTGAAGTAGTTTTGTTGTTTTCCATGTTTTTGTATTCATTTGTGCATTTAGCACCTTTTGAACCTTGTTAACTGTTTAGTTTGTTGTACCTTTCCCTTTGTACATATTAGTTATGTTAGATATTTTGTTCACATGAAAGAGTTTTATATAGTTGATTTTCTTTGTGTGGATCTAGGAATTTTGTTCATTTTATTCCTATGGCTGCTGGTTGGTTTTACCCTAACATTTTTGTTACTTGGAGTTGTGGTCATCAGCCATCCTTGGACCTAAAATGTTTACAGTGTATATTAATGACTGTGTAAATGTATCTGAGCTTTTGTACTTGGAACTCTTTTATTTGCTGTTGATGCAACATTGTTTTATTCTGAGTTAGATATACCACAAGCAATTCCAGTGATAAATTACGAGTTGATTAATGTTAAACACAAGTTTGATAGTTGGTTCTGAATCTTAACAAGATGAATTATATGTTGTTTAATGACAAAAAATTAACAATGATGTTATTAAAAATAGTTGGGCTGGAAATTCAAAGCATATAGAACTTATACACAACCTTTGTTTATGTTTGTGTTTATTTGTTTATTTTTAAAGAATGAAATAAATAAGATAAATATAGCAAATACTTTAACCAAATGCTGAAATAAAATGAATGTCATTTGGTTCCAACAGGAGAGTGATGGAAGTCAGATCCTGTCTGAGAGCCGTTCATTTTTTTTTCCTGCCATGTAGCCAATCAGGTGTAATAAAATACAGTAAATATTAGTGTTTTAAAGGTCCCATCTTATGCAAAGTTCACTTTCTAAAGGTCTTTTAACAGTCATATTAGTCCCAAAGACTGTGTCTGAGACCCAAAAGTGAGAACATATTTTCACTTCCTTATTCTCGTTTTTGGGAAACGTGTTTTGAGTTAATGCTAAAACGGGTGGTTTCAAAATCCTGACGTCAAGAAGGGAAAAGACCACTCCTCTCTAGAGGACAGAGCCAATCATGAGCACCTTTGGCTACCTGAGCCCGCCCTTTAAAAACCACGGGAGTGCGCATCTTCACAAATGTTAGCAAACAGTCATGGTGAAGCTACAAGCAAAGCACAGCAGATGCTCCGTAGCATCAACAAGCACAAATGTCTCCCTTCATCTGAGCCCCTGAAAACCCACTGATGTCTCACGAATACGCATGGAAAAGAGACATGGACAGAGCTCAGGGAAGCTCAGCTCTCCAACTGCCCCGGCCATTTGAAATGAAAGTTTTGCTTCAGGAGGTTGGATGAGGGGGTGGAAGAACAACAGCTGCACTTAAAGTAAGGGCCAATTTGACCAATGCATTGCTTTTACATGTCATTTAGGTTCAAAAGAATAATTCAGAGTGGATGTAAAGTGCATTATACGGGACCTTTAAAGTGCAATAGTTGGTGGACTTCCAGATTCTACCAGTGCACTAGCAAACACCCATTTCTTAGAAAATTAATATAATATATCCTTTATTGTCCCCATGGGGAATTATTTATCTGATTTTGACCCCTCCTTGAAGAGCAGTGTTCCTCAACCTAATGGTTTAATCCTGATAAAAATTAAACTAAAACACAATGCCTCTCAGAAAAGAGTCACTTCATGACATAGAGCTGCTTCATTCACAAACAACACATCAATAGTACTAAATGAGTCACGTCAAACAGCACAACTTCTTTAAAAGGGTCTGTGCAGAAGTTGTGTTCAGTTCACTTATTTCTTCAGCACCAGTCTGTTACAATCTGGATTTTTAACTAATTTGTAAATTAATCAAAAGAAAAAAAAAACTTAAATAAACGACATTGGTGTGTTAATTATGAGCGTAATGAAAAATGGGTGAGGAAGCAGGACAATTAACAGTCAATGATATAATTACTTTGAAGGTTTTTGGAAAGAAACATGACACCTGCTGCCATTTGTTTACACCCAATCTGTCACAACTTCTTATTAATGTTCATGTATATTCAAGTACGGGTGGCAGCCCTAGTATTTACTGCACCGCCATGAGATTACTCTCATTAAAGACAAAATGCTGACCTTGGTAAGACACAAATGGATCTTTAAGAGACAGCCTCTTCCATCACGGTGAAATGGAGCGCTCCCAATCTCACAATACTGCTATTAAGTTTCATCAAGGCTCATTACATTCTGACTCTATGTCATCTCATGTGCACTATAAAGTCCCTCCCTGCAAACACACAGCACCACAATAGGTATATCACTGCACATACGATGGGTATTGGCGAGTGCTTCTTGTGATAGAACATAATTCTTCTGAGGCTTCCCATCTATAAATGTACAAAGGAATAGCCTCGGTCAGGGAATATTACCAGCTCGTTGTAAATGTCAGTTTGAATGTTTTCAAGGTGTCTCCAGGGGGGCACTTTTAAATTGCACAATATTTAATGGCAGTAAAGTCACAATACAATAATCACGAGATTAGATTTAATACTTCATTGTTCATAGTCAAATATAAGGTGAAACTACACCCTTATTCACCTTCTGAGCTGAGTTACAAACCTGTACTGGTGGGAAAAAGGTAACAGAGCGGCAAACAGAAGAAAGAAACAAAAAACCTGGAAAAATAAGAGGGAAAGGGGCAAGTAGGAGGCAGGATGGTGGGCAGAAACAGCAGCACGCTTATATGATCTTGACCCAGCAGTCGATGGGGAAGGGCGGTGAAACCTGATTACAGACAGCCCACATCCCAGCCTGCTGATTTCATTTCCCTCACTCCGTTCTGTTGGGTAAAAGACAGAGGTGTGATGTTCTGCACTGGTACATGGCTCAACCTTGATAAAACCTTAAGCTCCTTCCGCTCAAGTGTGGTGAAAGCAAACCGCTGTACAAATCTGGTTTGCTGCTATCTGCATTTGAAACAGTAGGTGTATCTCCTCCACCATTCAATCATTACACACTGAAAGAGCTCTCTATAGATTTAATAAAAGGACTTTTCCTAATTGCCGTCTCAGTACTCCATTCATTTTAACTGGCCTGAACGAGGCAATAAAAGGAGTGAAAAGTCAGAGTCTGAAGGTGTTTAGATGGACATCTAGCTGCCTGATGAGATCGGAATTAAGGCCCATGACACCTCATCAAGTGCACTTCCCACACCTAAACTGTCTCAAATGTCACCTGAGGTACTTTTTTTCCCTCCACTGCACACACAACTCACATTTGTCAAGGTAGCCTGTCACCGGTGCTTTCTTCATTTCTATCCCTTCTTCCTGCTGCTTACTGAATTGGAGAAAAAAGTGACAACCTTTTCTTTTTTCAAACAGTCCTTGTAGGTTTACTCATATTTATAGTGCTTCCTGTAGAAATGCACACCACAGTTAGCAGCAGGTTATTATCTTTGCTCAAGATCATTACCAATGCTCGGTGTTGTAATTATCCTCTTGATAGTCAACAGGCTATCACTGGAATGCATGGATGCAGAAGCTGAGGGATAGACATTCTGCAAGCCTCACAAATAAAAACATAAAGGCTCTATTAAGTGTTGCAGTAGCCATTCATGTAATACATTTTATTTTAAAGAGAGTGTTTCACTGTGATTTGAGTGGGTGTTATGGACAGTATCAATTAAAGCAATCATATAAATCATTAACAATATTGATTTGGAGACCATTTACCATTCTGTGCAAAATTCCCCCTCTCTGATAACAATTTTCTTTAAAAGAAAAAAGTCTGCTGATACCAAATCTCAATACTATACTTGCTTCATTTGTCATTTTTTAGCACAGGTTTACAGATTAGACTTGAGATCAGCTCAGGATCTGTCTAGGGCTGCAACTAATGACTGTTTTGATATTTGGCTATTCAGTTGTTGTCTTTCCTTATTGGTCACTTAGTAAAAAATGACTTGTACCTCCTGTTCTGGGCTCCATGTCCTACCTCATCTGCTCCAGCCTGTCCACCTCTCTGCATCAACAGAGCTTTTCTTACTACAACACGCATCAACACCACATTGGAGCAGGAGGGGGGAGACTTGGGGTCTTCACACACCCCTGTTCTTTGCTTGCTGCCTGGGGCCTGGAGTGGAGCGGGCCGTCTGGTCGGGGTCTGCGGTGGGGGGCTGCTCGGCTGCGGCGGGGTGCGCGGTGGTCTGCTTATCCCCACTTCAGTAAGGGAGGGACCATCTTCTGGATCTCAGGGTCGGCGTCACCCTTAGGGTGCTGGTCCCTGGTGCTGAACATAGAGAGTGCATGGGGAGCGAGAGTGGGTGTATAGCGTCTATTGTGTGTCTTAGTATGTTTGCAGGAATGTGTGTGTGCACGCATGAGGGAGGGAGAGTGATTGTGTCTGTGTGTGACTGTTTTTCTGTCAGGTTTTGTGCCCCCCCCCCCCCCCCCCCCCCCCC
>SSNR01000013.1:741093-769122 GCA_006937965.1 Callopanchax toddi
AGCAGAGACTATCCTCCCTGGCTGCATCTCGGCATTGGTGGTGCCTTTCTCCAGTGGCGTGCTGGGGTGTCTCGGGGTCTGGGTCTGGGTGCTGGGGGCATCTGCCTGCTCTTCTTCCTGTGGCTGCCTGGTGGGATCTGGGCCCCCGGGGGTGGTCGGGCCTCTGCTGGGGCTGGTTCGCTCCTGGGTCTCGGGTCTCTGGTTCCGGCTAGATCTACCCTGGATGGCCGGCTGCAGGCGGTGCCTGTGAGCTCCTAGCCGCGACCCCCCAGGGGCTCTAGCGCGGTGAATGCCGGGGGGCCCACGTGGGGTGAGCCTCTGCGCCCTCTGGGGGAGAGTTTAGCGACTGCCCTGACGGCGATCTCCCTGGGGTGTCCGTGCCCTGGGTGGCCTCTGGACGTCTGGGGCCTGGACCTCCTCCGCGTCCTCCGTGGGCCTTGGGGACGGGTCTGTGGCTCCTCGAACTTATTATTGAATGTTTTAATAGAGAAACCTTACATAAACAAGCGCATATATACACACAGGTGATCACAAGGTGCTCACATAAAGACGGACTCAGGTGTTTTCAGACACATTGACTGGGGCTGTGGTTGGCACTGAACTCTCTTGAACTGGTGTATACGTATACATTTGAAGAATATCACAACTGTTGTGTATTCATATGCTGTTTGTTGCTGTTGTATCTTTTCTTCCTGTTTTGTTTGCTTGTTTGTTTGTGCTTTATTTACAGGTCTAGAAGTGGACTCTTCACGTCTCTTGTTCTCCTCTTTTTCTGTTTACTTTCTCCCCCATCCCTCTTTCTGTACCCTTCCCTTCACTTTCAGGCTCCGTGTCCAATCAACCATAAAAACATTCTAATAAAGATTTTGGGGGTTATATTTAAACAAAAATCAGGAGGAGTTTTATAGCAGTGGCTGTAACCTCTCACCTGAAACAGCAACACTGTTGGGCTTGTTTTGGCACTCAGACATTATTCTGTTTGCTCCACAGCCGGACAGGACACGGGATAAAAATAAATAAATAAATAAATAAAAATAAATAAATAAAATGATGACCTATAAAACAACATAATTCAAAACTGTTATTGACATGGGGTTTACTATTCATACTCTTATTAATTTACTCACACAAAAAACAGCATGGCGGCTCCTATTATTAATACTCCAAATGCATTAGCAAATCTAACTGGAAGGATGTTCACTTAACATTTATCCATGAGACCTTGGTATAAATATTACAGTACAAGTGTCAACATTAAAATGATCAAAACGATGCACTAACTTTACTCACAAAAATATGGAGATGCTTCATGACTTATCCAGGTCTGGGTCGACAGGGCAACAGACTGAGCAAGAAAGCCCAGACCGACGTCTCCCCAGCCACCTCCTCCGGTGTGACCCCAAGGCGTTCATGGCCTGGCCTGGAGATATAATCCTGCCAGCGTCTTAATTTTAAAAAAAAAATTTATTTAAAAACATTTTCTCTCACCCTCCCTTGTCTGAGTCACCATTATGGTTTAACTAGAAAGTTTTTAAAAAGCTAATTCTTGGTGACATGTAAGGCATGATTGTTAGGTAAAGTGGTGATGAAGGGTTGAAGAAGACCTAAGAGCAGGAACAAGAGGATTTAATGGATGTGAACTTTCAAATCAGAATCTTTATTCTCATTATAGCAACAAGACATTGTACAACTAAACTAGGAGGACATTTTTCAGTGCAAGGAAAAAGAAAAAACACAAAAGTCGCATGAAAGGTAGGTCAGATTGACCTAGGACTTCAGTAAGACTAATAAAACCCAGAGCAGGCACAGTGGAACAAACTAAATGTTAAACTAGATGTAACAGAAGCACCTGTGAAAACAACACGTGGACCTGAGAAAGAACAAAGGAAAAGCAGCTGAAAGACGTTAGACATAAACAAGTGTGGTAATCCGAGATTAAGACCAAAGAGAAAAGAAGTACGAGGGGGAGAAAACTAATGCAAAACCTGAAAAAGTTTAAAAATCACATTAATGACAAAGTGTCTAATTGAATTTAAGTCTTGATCCTTGAAGTTGTGTTCCTCATTTGCAGCTGCAGCACTTTGTCTTGGAGCTTTGTGCAAACTGCTGATGAAACCACAGTTTATTAACTCTGAACTAGTTAACAGAAACAGCCTTGATGTGTTTGGTCTATGAAGCAACATTTAAAAAGTTCAAAAGCTCAAATTTCACTTTGAAACTCGCTGGTAGCGCCGCCACTGACACGTTTAAGCTATTGTAGACCAACAGGTCGATTACACACTTTAGCATGATAGCAGGTATTCACAGGGAGAACACGCAGTATAAAGCCTTATTGATCAAACAGAAAGACCTTTTGTGTCAGTGCTTTTTTTCCCTCCAGGAAACACTTTCTGGAGAAAACGAGTTACTTCAGTGCCAATTTGGATAATTACAACAGGTGAATAGCAGCCACCTCCACACCTCTGTCAAACTAGCGAGCTACTAATGAGGAGAGCAACACTTTGTCACGTAGAATATATTAGCATTTCATATGAGGACACTGTGAGCCTCTGTTTCCCAACCATTCTCCAGCAGTCCTTTTAGGAAAGTATTGTCTTTATCATTTTTAAAGATTTTCAATATAATTTTTATTGTTGTCATGAGATTTTAAAGTTTGAACCCAATCATGTTTTCTTTAGACTAAGATTTTGGAGCTCTGTATGCTGGTTTCAAACAGAAAATCATTATTCTTGTTGCAAAATTCACACGTTTGTATTAATTAAAGTCTCCCTTTCCATTTTTCTCTTTGAGCTTTGAACTCTCATAAAACTTTTGAAGAGTCATTTGTTTATTCTCTGTAAGGTTTCCACCAAAGGTTCGTTCAGGATGCTGTCAGCAATAATTTTGTAAGCTTGATGCCTCTTCTTGATATATGATTTGTCCTGCTAGCACAACGTAACTAAAGCGACCTAATGTGGATCTATTAGTGTTTCCAGTAAGCTACTTCAGGGATTGCCTTGTGTGTGAAGCCTGAGGCTGGTTTCCAGGGTATAAAAACTGAATATTCAGCACTTTTCGTCTGAAGTGTCCTGGACACAAAAGACTTGAGAGAAGCTATTGGATGTATGAAATACAGGCTTTAAATTGATTTAGAAATAAACTGTCCTCTTTACTGTAAGGAAACTTTAAATAATTAAAATATTTGCCAAATATTTTTAAATAGATAGGCTATACACAGGGGTGCACATAAATGGTGCACCAGTACGCATGTGCATCAGATATCATGCATCCGTACCAGAACCTACTGCATGGCATTGCAGACGGGTGCTTTTGCAGTCCTGATGGTGTGACAAGCTTCACATCTTTTTGCGTCACAGCGAATGAGTGCTCACATAGCCTCTGAAGCTAGAAGACACATATGGCAGGACCTCTGACACACTCGCAGTACCTCCAATACACGCGTGCAGCACCGGCGTCACATACCGGCAGCAGCTTATCCACCCACCCCCACCCCAGACTCCAGCGCCAGGTTTTCCTTTGAGTACCTGAATGAAAAAATTGTGTGCACCCCTGACTGTACAGGTTGTAGGAAAAAAAGAACGTAAACCACTAACTTTCTCCTTTGAAGGGAGGTGTCACTTCAATCAATACAAAGTTGGCTTGAGCGATAAGCTGTGACGACATTTCCACCCTGATTGGAGTTGTGTCTTCAGGATGGCAGTGGCTCCTTCCAGGAGAGCTGAAAATCAGTAAAAAAGGGGAAATGATGTGAATTAGTGAAACAGTTGAACCTCACAAGTGATTGTTGATCAATGTGTTCAACTCCAGTCTCAACCACCATCATCAAATCACTGATATTCCATTCTTCATACATCCAATCAAACTTAACCTCTAACAGATTCCTCTTTACACAAACATGAACATGACACAGAATCGTTTGACAGCCAAGTTGGTCCTGATTCTAAATTCATGATTACATTGCTACTAGGGGTGTAACAATATTGGAAATACCATGATATCGCGTTAGTAAAATGGCCACAATATTGTTGTGGTCTTGTCACGGTATTGAACAGTACGTCATGAGTTAAAAATAACATGTTTTAGTTCGCCGCACCGGAGTATAGCAAAGTAAACTACATAGACCATGATCCTTTGCTTCCACATCATCAGCCAGTGCACCAATGGGAGCGCGCGCAGCTCACATGGCAATGATAAATAACCATGGAGGCGGATGGGACACAGCGGTAAACGCAGCACAAAGCGGCTTTTCCGTCTGAGTTTTGGAAGCATTTTGGATTTGCCGTGTCGAGAAACGGTGAAGGAGAAAAGAACGGACAACTGACAATATGCAGACACTGCCGCTGTACAGAGCTGGACTCCTCAGCGAATATGAGCAGCGTGAGAGGTAACAATAACCCGCCCCCTTGTGAAAAGTTTCACGTGTTAAAGTCCAGACGGGTCAAAAATCTCAGCATGAAGCTCTTAGATCAGCGCTGTCTCACAGCAGCTCAAAGGCTGAGAAAATAAAATACATCCCAGAATATTTAGAGACTGATTTGCATATAATTTCCACCGTGAACGTCGTGGGGTTTAAATGATTAGTGGCTAAACTGGAACTTAAATATAAAATGCCATCATCAACACATTTTAGTCAATTATTTAATTTCTTTTAATTTAGTCATTGCTCAGATGAAGGCAGCAACATTAACTTAGACTTGTCAGACTGAAACCAAGGAGAGGAGAAGTTCCTACTGGAGCAGCAAAAACAGCAGAGGTCATTTTAACAGCTCAATAATCTGTCCTCCTCCTTAAATGTTGATTAAAAACAAAACTGAAACTGGACTAGAACTCTAGAAACTAGAAGAGGCTTACTTTCTAATTAGTTTCCTGTTTGGTGATGCCTAGATATTTTTATTTATGACTTGATGATGAGGCCGTTTTGTATTTCCTGGTTACTTTTATTTATTAAATACGCTGTTTTGTCTTTTCTTTATATGTTGAGTTTTTACTTGAAGTTAAAACATCAGGAATGGCTTTTCAGACCATTTAAAATGTCATAATAGTACATTTTATGTTGTGAGACTTATTACTGTGAGCATAGCCACAATATCGTGAGCCTCCCCACAATATCACAATAAATATCGTACCGTGAGGTCCATACCGTGGCGATTTCGTACCGTGGGATTTGGATATCGTTACACCCCTAATTGCTACTGATGTTAAAATGATTATTATTATGTCTATCCTGCAAAATAAGCAGGGACATCCTTATCCAGTGTTCCTCCCCCTACACACCAAAGTAGTCATACTAAAAGAATAACTAAAATAAGTAAAATCATAAGCTAAAACATATGTTAACAGTTGTTTTACAAGCTGCTGTACTACATTCCAAATGTTATTAACTTTCAAACTAACCCAGTTATTTAATTTAAAGAGTCTTCTAACAGAACATAATGATGTCCATCAAAGTCATGGTTTGGTCTGATATGGCTCAAAATGACTGATTTAGATTTTGAAGCAGGATGATGGTGAATGTTCTCACCAACGTATAACCGAGCTTCTTCACTTCCTTGAAAATGCTTTGCTTCTCTTTCTTAATTTAAACAAACAAATGCAAAGAAAGAAACGTTCAACCTGAAGTGAGACCTTTTATTGCTAGCCAAACTTGATCCTCTCTCTCAGAAGAGGATTTATGAAGGTGCTTCGCATTAATGGAGCTCTCACTAGCCTGAAAGTGTGTTACTCTGCATATTTTGACTTGAATTAAGAAAGCTCCTCAAATGACAAATAAAACAGCTTCAAAGATGTAGGATCAGTTTTTCTGACCCCACTATGAATCAAGCCATATGTTTGGTTTCTAATTTTGGCACAGAAAGTAACTAAAGGTCTGTTTGTGAATATGTAAAAATGTTGTGGCAGACATGTTTTATATCTTCATATCACCAAACTACCCAGAATGCTCTCTGAGAGGTCATCCTCAGCCAAAGAATATCCACTAGTTCACAACAAGCCTATTTCACGGTCGTCGTTTTGACTTGAAGGTCTTGGATGGGCACAGGTGTATTTGCTTACCAAAGCTGCATTCCTGTTAGAAAAATGTCTGCTCTTGCCTATTTTCTGCAGAAAGCCTGCAAAAACAGGAATGCAGCTTTTGTTAAAACACCTGAGCCAGATCTATCATTCAAAGTCAGAATGTTGTGGGGAAAATACGTTTCCATTTGAGAAGTGGTCCAGACTTTGATTAAAGTTTAATAGAAGGATTTTTCTTGATGAAAAAACAAACAGCTGAAGATTCTTTTCATCCTTATATTAGCTTCTAGAACGTGCTCCACTTTGTGGCCCTACAGAGGAATTAAAAGGACGACATGATGAATAAACAACCCCTCCTGGTTGGGTTCTCACAGTTTATGCATAAACCAAATGCTGAAAGATTCAAATGCAGACACACAGCCAGGTAGGCACAGTGAAGTGACATGAATTGGGAAAGTGACATCTGTGACACATAGTTACATTGGAAACTGGTGCAGGCGGCAGGAAGAGAACAGAAACAGGCATGGCAAGAACACAAGTCTGTGACAAAGCCAACACGGCAAGCAAGACTCTCAATCAGGAAGCAGCTGGAAAAGGCTTTTTAAAGTGCTGCAGGAGTGATTGAGGATTAAGGAACAGGTGAGTACTGTAAAAACAATTGGATACAAGGAAGTGGGAGCACCAGACTCAAGTAAGGCAGCTGGGGAAAATCAGTAAGGCTCCTTTCACACAGCGTTAAGATCCCCAACCTATTAGAACATGGCTGGATTGTGACAAATCTGAAAAACCTCCAGTGGTGTGAATGAAATCATAATGCTGCCATGCTCTTAATAATCAACAAATGTATTTTCCTGTTGTTTTCCATGTCCATTAGACACTCCTGCTTACTCTATATCAACAGCACGTTCCCATAATAATCCTACAACCCTGTATGACTTTCAGTCAGAAATCAGCTGATAGAAGATCACGGTGAATATGTGATGGGGTCATGAGGCCAGTGAGGACAGTCCTGCTTCACATTCTCAGCAACCAAGTCACTCCAGTACACTCACGTTCCACATCCTTGATACGTTTCCCCCTTGTTCCACTCAGGACACTGATACCCTGTCACCTGGATGATAAAACACCACAAACTTACTACATGAGATTTGTGCATTCTCAACACCACTGTGGCCTTATCATATGTAGTGATTTAAAAATAAAATACTTCATATTTATTGATGTCACAGAATCAGTGTGTGCATTATCAATACTGGTAAGAATTGCTTGTACAGTATCATACATAAATACGTTTGCACACCTCTATAATAGACTCTCTGCCCTTGAGGCACATACAGTACCTCGAGGGCAGAGAATTCATGTGAATTCATCACTATCAAAACTGTAATTGCAATACAGTGTTCTCTTGTTTATCACAGGAGTTATAACCCACAATAGGCAAAATCCACAAAGTAGTCAGCTTTATATTTTTACAAGTATTACAGATGTTTGAACTCTGTAAACCCCTTCACTACACACTTTATTCAGACAGGCATCAACATTTTCACACCTTTGTCTCGTTTAAACACCGGACCGTCAGAACGGCAGAATAAAAAAATGTAATTGATGTATTGATCGCATCTGAAAGATCCGGTCTGGACGCTGTGTTTCATCGCGGTATGAAGCCCGGAGCACTATGATCACCTGCTGAGAAGCTGCAAGTGAACTAAGCTGCTCTGTTCTTCTCACCTCCTGCTGCGCTGTAGGCAAAGAAGCTCTCATAAGGGAGCACAATAAGGGTGTGACTCGGTCTGCGGTCTGGCAGAGAGGCACCCGCAGCTCTTACAGGGTCCAGCACGCAGCACGAGGTCTACAGAAAGGACGCACTGCACCCCGCAACACTCAGGCAATGGCACTGCATGGAGGAGATCGAATGACAATAGTGAGGATGCTGTAAAAAAGCATGCAAAATTGCACTAAAAAATTTTGCGAAAGAGCAAGACTGTGAAAGTTGAATTGCAAAAGAACGAGGAACCGATGTATGTAGTAGTCCTATAGTTCTGAGGTCCTCATCCTGTGTGAAGGAGCCTAAAGGAAGGATTTAGACAAAAAGCAATTGCTAGAGAGAACAATCTGAACTCACATTAGGCATGTAGCTTAGTTGGTAGACTGAACCAGTCTGGAAACCAGAGGGTCAATCAATCCCAGCTCCAGCTGGAAAGATTATAATTTATTTTATAGGGGACGACCAAAAGGAAAAAACCTGTTTTGATTAATTTCTTTATAAAGGTATGAAAACTGTCTGAAATGTAGGTTACCTTCAGCTGTAATCCTTTGACCAATCTTGTAAAGCTATGAATTGACAAGCTAAATTAAAAACTGTTGCCATAACTCCCCGAAAAACAATGCATTTAATCTTATATCACGCTTTTGAACCACACTGCTACCATTATGCATAACTAAGGAAATGAGCAAAAGTCCAAATAAATGAAACAAAACTTTTAGTTTCAACAACATCAAGATTGTGACTGTATGCAGAACCAGATGACTTTTGAATCACATTTGACTCCCAAATTAACAGAGAGATGAAAAGAAATGGATGAGTGGGGGGGGGGGAATGCACTGCTGTAGCTACATCACAGCATGGTGACATGATTTTTTTCATCTGTATGCTGAAAGAATACTCTGCAAGAAGCAACATTTCAAAATTATAGACAGATTACAGGTTCAGCCTTTCTGCAGGCTCAAGCCTCTTTCAAATTCACACACATGGCAGGCCCAACAAAGGTAGAGGAAGTCCTGTGAGCATGACTGATGGGAGCGCAAGTAGCCATAAGGGGAAAACTTTGTCAAAGAAAAAAATACCTCCTCTTCCACTATCATCATACAGGGGGGAGAAAAAAGCAAAAGTGCAGACAGGAAAGTGTTAGCCAGGACACAGATGAGTTCTCTCTCTCTCTCTGGTGAGAGAATAAAAGCAGTTTGAAGTGCTGAACTCAGAGGGGTTGTCTCTGACCCGAGGCTTCACGTTGTGTGTGTTTTTTTAGGTATGCAGGCTCAGAAGTGTACAAAGTAATGAGAATGCAAGAGCAACAATGGGGACGTTTCTGGGGGCTCAAGCTAAATGATAAATAGCCAAGATTGGAATGGCAGCAGTAAAGGCAGGTCAGGGCAGACAGCAGAGAGAATCTTTATACAATTACTTTATTGTGACTTGCACTTTTTTTCCTGGCCAGTTGTCTTCTTTTTTATGCAAAAATAACTCAAGTGCACTGATCTGATTTAACAAAAGCATAATAAAAAACTGAAAACAATAGAAAGGAGAGGGTTTGCCAGGTGTGCAGCTTTTTAGGATGTCTAAATAGGAAAACAGATGGCTTCTCATCCAGCAGTAAATCAAACCAAATTTACCACACAATGGTACTGGCATTGGAAATAAGTCAACATACATATTCATAAAAATGTACTAAATCTATACTTTTACAGAGAGCATATTGGACAAAGCATGCAAGACCAAGGCAGTTCCTCTTTTACAAGACAAAATGCATTTTAAGACATCTGTGGTGGAAACTGGATGTTTCTTTTTTGCAGCCAGTGGCATAAATAAATTAACAAACTATGGATGTTTCTGTGCTGGGAATGTCTCTAGAGTTCATACTGTAGAAGGACAATTATTCCAAAACATGCTCAACATTATTGACATCATTATTATAATCATTATTAAAATGGCTCCTCGTTTAATAATATTGTTCACTAATTGAGCAATCCACCATGATGTCATGAACCTACTTCCCTCTGAAAACCTAAAATAAAATAAAAAGTCTTCCGGAATCAAACCACAGGTTATTAAAAAAAAAGGGTGCCTCCTACTGCTGTGGTATTTTTATCTTTTTGGGATACTACAACTGCACTCCTCTAATTCACACACCTAATTGTTTGCATGAAAAAAACATCAACAGCCCTCAGAGAAGAGCTGACTCTCGTCACTTCCTTGTAGAGTCAGTGCATTTATGAATGCCTTCACTGATAGCAGCCCAGTGCATGCCCACTGTTACTTTGTGCACTGGACTGAAATCAACAATTTCCTGAACTTTTCCTGAGTCTTTCTCATTCTATCTCCAAATTGTAAACTATAGTAAAGAAGAGACATATGCAAAGGAAAAAAAAACATTTTGGCCAATTCCCCAAGGAGGTTGAAAATGTTCTTTCTCTGTATATTGATGTGTTGATGAGTTATCTTACCACCCAGCGGTGGCGTGACACTAAGGGTATTTTAGTGTTTTTTTTTTATTAATTTAGACTGATGCGGATGAACATTCCTTAATGAACAACTAGCTGTTACCTGCATCCTGGTTGTGTCTCTCATGGCTTGTCCTACTGATTGTAAGTTTGCTTTTCTTTTCTTCATTAAATCCACATTCATTCATCTTTCTGCCTCGGCGCCTGCTGTATGGGTCCATTACACACTGTCCAATATGACAGCATGTGGTTTAAAAATAAAAGGAAGAACTGTGTCAGAGTTTTACCTTAACTTATCTGAACATAAACTATGATGGCCAACTCTACATGTTATTTTTATCATGTTATTACTGTTATCTGTTCCACTCTGCACACCTTTGACCTTTTATCCACCAACCACACCTCCGAACAAATTCTTGCAACAAAATTCTCCAGATTTGGATGCTTTATTAAACTAAAACCAGTCTGCTGCTTTAAAAGCTGATAATGATGTTAGTGATCTCATCAAACAAGGTATTTTTTTCCATAAATGCATTATATTAGAATTATGAAATATTCTTACAAACACACAAGCCTGTTACCATATAATACTTTATTATTTTCTGTGTAAAAAAACTTGTTTAACATTTATTGTAAATGGGATGTGTGAAGTCATGACAAAAAAAAATTAACTCTAAGTCTAAAATGTTTCCTTTGAATTTATAATTAAAGTACAGCTCTTACTTCTGTATTTACCACCAGTAAACACATTTTCACTACTCAGCCCCTTACAGTCAGCAGTCTGACCTTTTTCCTCAACGAGGTCAGAGGGCAACATCATTCAACAAGGAAAGCAGTTATTACTTTAGAGAAACAGTTGAAATGCTACAGTAAATGAGATTCAGGGGTTGAGGTTAATCCAACCTGTTATCATGTGAATGTTTTGGGGTCATCCTCACAAGGTTGGAAGGTAAACTACCATTTAGCCTCATATCTTCCCTGGAGACAGAGGGATGGTGTGAACGGTGCAAGGACAGAGTCATAAAGTATTTATAGTCTTCATGCATTCATTCATAGATGCACATCGGGTTCCTATTGACAAATTCTCAAATGACTGCAACTTTCTGAGAGCCACCGTGTCAATAAGAAAAATAATGAAGGAAACAGATTTCAGAGTTTTGCTGGGTTTTTATTCACCTGTTTTTCCATATTTGCTCTTTTGTGTCTGTTTCCTCTCAGCGGGGTCTCCAGCTACGAGGACTTTTTCCTCCACAACCGAGCACCATCATCTTATTATGCTGCAGTATATTTACTATGAATATTCTTCCACTCATCTCCACATTGTTGTTTGTGCCATTCTTATAACAACAGTGACAACCTCAGTTATTCTGCACAGTTTAACATTTTTTTTTTTGCCTTTTTGATCCTTGCTCTGTTTAACCCCCCCCCCCATGCTGCCTCCGTTTCTATCCTTCCTGCCTGCCTGCCCATCATTTTGTCAGCTTATTAGTCTGCCAGTCTGCCAACCTGCAATCTGTCCGCCTGCATGAAACCTAACAGTTCTTGAACCGTTGATCTTTTGGAACCGTTGTGATGAATCTGCATTGATTTCCTTTCTGAATCTGCTGCTCTTATGCGTCACGTTCACATGTTTTCATTCCATACAGTGAAAAAGGAGATGAAGAACAAATAAATATGCGTTTAGTTTATAAGGACACTTTGGAATTCGGAGTCAGTGGGGAGGTGCATGCTAGGAACCAACTTCAAAACATTCAACTCTTTGATGAGTTGTAGGTCAGATTCCAGCTCTGTAAAAACTAAAAATGAATAACTGTTTTTGTCCAACATTTATAAAATGTTAATCTGCAGTTAACATTGATTGAGTTATGCAGGATGTAGAAATATAACTTTTACTAATCTCAGGAATGATTTTCTATTTTTTTTTCTGGACTCAAGAAAAGACTTGTTGCTGCAACTTTTCTATCTGGGTTCCAGAGATGTTGTAAACATGTACTGTATGTTTCCACACCTCTCTTTGTGTTTAAGCACCAAGAAACATAAGAAACTTTTTTTGTTGCATTTTTTATTCATTTGGGGCAATGAGGGCTATAATTTAATGTAAATAAAAATAATAAATGAATACTATGATCCATCCATCCATCCATCCATTTTCTGTAGCCGCTTGGTCCTCCACAGAGGGTCGCGGGGGGAGCTGGTGCCTATCTCCAGCGGTCAAGGGGCGAGAGGCGGGGGACACCCTGGACAGGTTGCCAGTCCATCGCAGGGCCACACAGAGACGAATGAGACAAACAACCACACACCCACTCACACCTAAGGACAATTTACCAGCCCAATTAGCCTGACAGGCATGTCTTTGGACTGTGGGAGGAAACCGGAGTACCCGGAGAAAACCCACGCACGCACGGGGAGAACATGCAAACTCCACGCAGAGAGGCCGCAGAGCTGGGACGCGAACCCACGACCTCCTTGCTGCGAGGCAACAGTGCTAACCAACTGCGCCACCATGCAGCCCAATACTATGATTTATATTATAAAAATATAAAGTTAATATTTATTAAACTTTTTAATCAAACACCCCCATTAATATTTCTTAAAATGTCTTTAGTTGATTGGGTTTTTTGTGCAGGTTCCAATTAGATATAGGAGCTAAAACATGCTCCTGCCAGACGTTAACCCATCCCCCAACATTGCCTCTGAATAACTCAGCCTCTATTAGATGATCTTTTTATACATGGTGCTGTTAGTCATCTGTTGCCTGCGTTAGAAAAAAAATTGTTTGGTTATTCCTGTCAAAAACAAGTTAAAGTAAAAGAAAAAAAAATTTTTTTAATGTAAAGTCTTAAATAAATCACAAACAAGACATTTACTATTTAAAATATTGAAGTCAGTGTTTTGCAGAAAGATGGTTTCCATTGAATCTAGTATCAGTGACTACAGTGAAAATTTACTGGTTTCAATGTGAATTTACATCTTTTAAAACATGTGAAAAGCTTTAGTTATTTTAAATACTCCACCCAAAACAATTTTTTTTGGTTTATTGCCATATTCCCATAGTTAGATAATTGGGCAAAAACAATTTATAACCAGCCCAGCTGTTATCCTGATCCAGCAGTACTCCTTTAGCTTTAGCTTAGCAGAAAACAATGTGGCCCCAAAGACGCCTACGCCCATAAACACAAACACTGGCTAAACCTGGTAACGTTTTTTCAAGATCATTTCTTTTCAGCTCATGCCTTTGTGTTTATTCTTTATTTATTTATTATTTGAGTTTACACGTTTATGGAAGTAGGCGTCTTTGGGGCCGCTGCGTCATGTCCTTGTGCCTTTCAGCGGAGGCTAACAGCTGTTCTTTGTCATAAAGTCCCGAGTCTGTAATTCCTTCATGTTACTATTTATGTTTACTTGTCGATATGTTTACTGAGGTCACTAGGCAGAATTAGTATCATTAGTATCACTACTGAGTGAGTTTTAAGGACTTTTTTCTCACAATGCTAGTTGTTACCATTCACTTACAGTGTGTTACGCTAAGCTAATGCTAAAGTAGTACTGCTGGATCAGGATAATGGCTGGGCTGGTTACAAATTGTTTTTGCCCACTTATAAGGAATAGGACAACAGACAAAAAAATTATCATTTCTGGGTGGAGTATCCCTGTAACCCTTTTTTGTACCTAACAGATCTGGATGGGATGACTAATTATTCTTTAAAAAAGAGAAATAAACAACAAATGACATTTAGTCTCTGTGTCATGTGTCCCTGTTTTTGTACAAATGTCCACCTGTGAACTATAAAAGCTTTCATGTGTAGTTGTAGCCATTGCAGCTGTCTCCACTAAGAATCAGGCTGTCAGATCTGATCAGGAAGCATATCACTCATGTTTTCCTGATTTAATTAGCAGAGCCTGGGCAAAGCTGCCCTTGGGAAGACAGTTTTCTTTCTTCCTAATTGGTATATTAATTTGATCAGAAAAGCACATTGTGTTTGCCCACTTCAAAGCTGACGACACTGAGGTGTCTCATGATCGCAGGAGCTGCTGTGCATGTCAATACGATTGCTAATAGGAGAATAATTGTAGCGTTGAGAGGAAAGGGGGAATAAAGGTTAGAAGGTGAGACCAACATCTAATCCAACAGTTCCTCACCAGCTACAGGTGACAAGCTAAATTATCACCATAAAGGGGGTTTCTGTATCGACGCCGCGCTTCACTTAGTAAACCAACTGTGTGCTCTGATTCTTTTTTTATTGCTGTTGTTCAGCATTCACAGATCTACACATTTCCCATATTTAATCATGCTCCAAAACCCAAACAGAATATTGAAAAGGGATTATAGCCCATGAACCCACAGAGATAACGGCTCGTACTTTGCTCAGGCCCATTACAGCCAGATGATAAAGGCTCTCAAAAGTGCCATTTGAAACCAGCTGGCTGCACAAAAACACACACACACACACTCTGCAGAGTGACACACATTTCTCTGTTCTTTTAACAAGCAAGTTAAACATCCCATTTAACATTATTAGAACAGGTTCTTGTTTTAGAAAAAAAATAAAGTGAATCTCCCAGATTGTTGCCTTGGATAATGTATAATACTCGTTTAGTGGAATGTTTACGTGGTGGTTCAGCAGACACTTTTATGCAAAGTGACGTAGAAGTTAGGAACAAATGCTCTAGCTTCATTTCAGTAAAAACTGCAGCTTTAAGTGCTAAATCTGTGTAAAGTAAAAAATCAAGCACAACGGACACAAGTGCAAAGTATATGCCAACCAGATGTGTTAGGGTAATTTAAGGTGTTAGGAGAGGTGTTTTTCTTTTTTTCCAAGAGATTCTCTGAACTTTGCTCTGATAGCAACTGGTAGCATTTCTTACCAATGTCATACAGCACAAATGGAAACAATCATTTTTCTGTGTAAGGATGGCAGTACCAGATATAAAGTACATCTGAAGAGGCTTTGTGAAGATGGGCTGGCTGTAGCTTAAGGGATGAGTGGCTGACTGCCAATCCAGAGGGTTGCAGGGTCGATCCACCAAGTGCACCCCTCAGCACTCCCTGGAAAGTGTTTATCTCAACAGGGCCTTCCTGGTTTAAACAAAGATTTTAAAAAGAGGGTAATTTTAGTTGGTGCATTAACTGAATAGCAAATATGACTAGTAAATTGGTTTATACACTTTTTTTTCAATATAATCGACTATACACAGAGAAATTTGCGAATAAACTAAAAATCATTCAGTCTGGGAAGATGTGTCTTGGGTGAGGGGAATTTTTACTCAAACTTATATGAGCAGAATGCATTTTTTATAAAATGCATTGGATGAAGTGACTTTTGAGAATGTACAATAACATGCTAACCTATACCTGTTGAATGAAAGATGCATTCAGTAAGTTTGATCTGTTGAGTCTTTGAGTAAGGTTAGTGAACGTACCTTATTTTTTGTCCATGGGAACACAAGTCTGAAATGTTTGAGAGGCTAATCTTTATACCAATACAAACACAATTGTAAAGTTTTGTAAAGTTGTTACACTTAATAAGCTGTTAATAAAATATTAAAACTATCTAACAAATTATAATGCTCATAAACTGAGTCATCAACACTGTGAGACATTTAATATCAGATTGACTCTAGAAAGAGGTTATTTTGGGTTGCAAGGGTATCAACACTTATTAATAATTTGACATAGAGGCAAAATATAGTTTTATAACAATCTATTTATTACTATATTTTCTTAACTAATTTATTTACAAAATAAAACAAACAAAACATGAATAAACATTTATCAAAAGATTAGAGATGTTATAAAAGAGTCTAATTTAAGTTTCTTAAAGAAAGTGAAGTTGAGCAATTATAAAGTTAACCTGGCTGAGTTGATTTTAGTAATTACTGATAATTGATCAGTTATGATAAGCAATCTGACATCATTCTAGTCAAGGAGTCACTGTACCAGATTTCAGCTCCTGGTGGATCCAGGCTGTCTGGAGAAGTCTGTCTCAACAAGTTCAAAGGAAGACCTTCCCACAACTCGGATGTGACTTGCAGTGGCCTTGGTGATCAATACCACTTGGGCTGGATGAAGACTGGTCCGAGGTAGCTCTCTCTGGTAAAGCTGTTGGCCTTGGCGTGCAGACGATGTCGAGTTTTAATTTAGCAGTTCTGACCAACTGGACCTGGATTCAAAAATATGATTCTTTGCTGGATAAAAATGAGAAGTTCTTGCTGTTACAAAGGGTTTAAAGTGTGAATCGATTATTTTGATTTAACCATTACTTTTAAAACAATGAATTCTGATTAAATACACCTGAGGTATAAGCAATTGTTGATATTTGTCATCAAATTCTGTGAAGAAAGCTGAATGATTTTTATTAATAAGACAAGTCATTTCTTCTCGTGGAGAATTCTTATAGCTTGGTTCTGTTATGACGATCTTCCAGGTGATAAGGCTGGCTTTGGAAGGATGAAGGAAAACTAAGCATTTGTTTTGACTGTTTCTGGAGCAAAGCGTGAATGTCTGGTCAGTGCAACCTTTTGACCCTTACACAAGGATGGAATAAAAAGATGTAAAGAGTGGCATAAGAGGACAGCAACTACAAGTTTACTTAAACTGTATGTATGATTATATAATATGACCATCACTCAAGTTGTAACGTCATAAAACCAGAAAACGTTCAAGAGAATGTTTAAATCAACAACAGTCAAGCCTATTTTCTAGCATACCAGTTTTCCTTTAATACCTGACCTTATTATAACATTTTATTCATTCATTTTGCTTTTTTTTCTTTCAGTTCTGTTCAGCCTGACTGTTGCGTGCTTTTGATGTCCGCAGTAGATCTGTGTCTCCAGCCTGACGTGGTGAATCGGCTCTGGCACTGCCTCAGGGTTGCAGCGGAAAGTTTGTAGAGAAACGACTGCCTCCATTTGTCTTGTTCAGAATTAGCAATTCACCCATTAGAAAGGACGCTCTGTCTCAGCACTGACTTACTACTGTACATTATACATTTTTCAGGTAGAAGAAAAAGCACGAGTGGACTTTTATAATGCACTGATGTTTGTCGTCTCTTACATCCACTTAACTTTGGTCTAATGCCTTTTTCCCCCCTTCTCTTTCTTTACTTCCCTTGTATTTAATATGGTTAAAACGTGGGCTTTAGACATGCCTCGGTGCTCTCGCAGCCTTATCACTCATCCTAGAGCAAATTAAACTCATTATAATCCATTAGTGAGTGTCTTAGGGTTCCCTGTGGGCTGAAGGAAAGCATCTCTCATCTCAAAGCTCTGTGAGAGATAGGAGCCTTCAGACATAACATAAAAACTAATATTTTTTTGAAATTGCTGGCAAGGCCATGGGGAGCAGAGTCACCAGACAGCAAAAAGCATCATCTGCTGAGTAGCTGGGTCAGATGGAAGACAAGAGTCACAAGCATGTAGTTAGGTCTATTGTGTCTTTATCGTGTGCCTGTCTGAGACTGGAGAGTCAGAAAATCTTTTCACCCATGCATGCGTCAAAAGAGAAGTTGTGCTGTGGATAAAAACGCCATCTCTCAGTTGAGTTGGAGCGTTAGATGTAAAACAACCACTTTTAGCTGTCCTTCAAACCTGCACCTATAATTGACTCAATTAGCAATCGTCACATTCCCAACCCTCAAACACGGAGAGTGGCGGGAATGTGCTGAAGTGATTCCATCTAAACCTTTGCCCGCCTACGGAGGCAGACTCCCTGAAAACTGCCAAGAAATTAGTCCCAGTGCTGCGATCAAGCTACAGCTCAGCTGGAAAGATCCAACAGTCTTGTCATGTTCTATTTTATGCCCCTCTTCCCTCCTGCTCTCACACTTTTCTGGCTTGTTTTAAAGTGCACCATGCCTGTAGCCGTCTAATGCAATGCCTCATTATCAGGCGTACCCCCCATCTCCATCTCGACTGTCAGTGCGTTCATCACACAGCAGGTCCTGTTTCCTGTTAACGGGGTGTACGGTTGGAGAAATGTGGCTAAAGCTCTCTTCCTGTTAAACTGACTCACATAAGCCTGACAGGAGAATAATTCAGCACTAGAATTTAAAAAAAAGACATTATGAACAGAATTGTGTCTAAAAATATAACATTTTAAGCACTACAGGGTATCAGGTCCTTTGCTATATTAAAAAACAACAACAATGAAAAGCCCCAAACAGTACAATTTCACATGCCAAAATGTGACCTCACCTCTGTCAAGTACATGATACTGCCCACATCTTTATAAATCTGTTAAGTCTGCATTCCTGTTTTTCTGGCAGAAACATAACATTCTTACTGGAAAAGCTTCAGGTGGCGCAGAAAGTGCTGCAAATATCATTTGTGCTTGTAAACATCGACAGAATTCAATGTAAATAATGCAATCCAAATTTGATGTTGATGTTAAGGATGAAACATTGACATTTATTTCTGAGATTGGAGTTATTTTCACACATTAATTAATAAGCTTTGTTCTTAGTTTGCCCACCTGTTAGCTTGTCAGTCTAGTAACTATTCACTGTTTATCCAAGCTGAGCTCTTTCTTTCTACAACAGGTAAGATATTATTTGTTCCTAATATTTTTATTTAATCACACTTTTAAAAACTGTTTTTTTTAATGATAAAGTTGTTTTGAGGAAATCTTCCTTGATATGTGTGTAGAGATATACATAAATACAAATACAGGACATAAATAACACTTCCAAACAGTTAAACTGTGGAACAGGTGACCTGTGCTGAATACATCAAAAATGATTATTTCTCTCATTTAAAAACAACATCCTCACTGCTGAAACTACTGTTGTAAAGGTTCTCTTCCACCAAGTGAATAAAAACACCAGGTTACAGCTAATATTTTCTCAAACATTGATTTCCTCTTTAAAGAGTGAAACAGTCTCTGAAAAAGTGGCTGGTAAAATGTTTCCCTGCTGAATTTAAATCAAGCCCTGCTTTGACAAGTCAAAAAATACTGCAGACAAAGACGGTCCTCTGATTATGCATTGTGGGCTTTACAGCCTGCATCACTACAATAAAATCATGAAGCAGTCTAACAGAAAATATACAGTCCAGTTGTCAGTTTAGCTCAGAAGCTCCAAACTTATCTATTCTATTTATATAACACTATTTAAGCAGTGATACATTTGAAGGGCTTTAAATGATTGGGCAAAGACAATAAAACCAAATAAAGGAATACAACATCTTGTAAAATAATTTTGAAAATAGCAATGACTTTTTAAAACTATGATCCATGAAAACAAAGACTGTAAATATGTCCAGGGTAAAGTAGTTTATAGAGAGGCTGAATTTTAAACACTGACTGGAGCTGGTTCCAAAAAAACATTTAACGTCTTAAAGCTCTGCCTCAGATTCTGGAACGGGTGATTTTGTCAACAAATAACAGGCCAGTAGAGCAAAGATTCGCAGTGAGGATGTGGGAGAAAAAAGTGATCCTTAAGATGAGACGGAGCAATACCAATAATAGTCTTGCACATAATAGTTTCAAGACTTTAGTATTCAAAAGATGATGTAGGAAGGCTGGAGTGATGTGATCTCTTTTACAGATACTTGTATGTTAATTTATATGTCAAGTGCTCCACCAGAGAAAATAAAACTGGATTTGTTCTATGCTGATGTCAAGGATGCACAGCTCCTCTGAAAGACCTGCTCTTAGCAAAGTGAATCACAATGTCGTCATCTTCTGCTCTGTTTACAATCCTCTTGTTAAAGGAACCTGTGACCAGAGGAACTGTGAGGAGATGGTCACAGGAAGCTGAAGAGACTACAGGATGTTGGGGGATGCACTCTGAGCCTCATGGAGATGACATCAATGCCATGACTGAGTGTGTGACTGACTATAAACATCTGTGAGGACGTCATCCCCGATAACAAACCCTGGATTACCAGTGACCTGAAAGGACTGCTAATCAGGAAAAAAGAGCCTTCATGGATGGAGACAGGCATTATTAGGGAGTACACAAAGCAAGTCAAGGTGAAGATATGAAACAAGGAGGCATTCAAAAACTGGAGAGCAAGTTTTAGTAGAACAATGTCAGAGATATGTGATCAGGGAGGAAGAACATTCCTGTCATCAAGCAGAATGAGAGTAAGACAGATGGAAGTCTGGACAAAGCCACCATTCTTTTTTTGCTTTGATCACCTCAGACTTTTAATACCATCAGAGTCCTGTCATCTGCAGAAATATTCAGATGAATCTGCAGTTGTTGGGTTTATCAGAGATGGACATGTGACTGAGTCCAGAGACCACTTTGTGGAATGACGGCAACAACCATCTCATCTTAAATGTGAACAAAACAAAGGATTTTTTGGCAGTGGATTTTAGAAGTAGCAGGAATACGTCCAACATTTTTTTCCATCATGGTAGAAGAAGTGGAGGTGTTGGAGGAATATAAATACCTCAGTGTTCACCTGGACAGCAGACTGGGCTGGAGACACAACAGTGGCACTGTTTACAAGAAGGGACAGAAGAAACTGGACTTCTTGAGATCCTTCAATATTTTCCACAAAATGTTACAGATGTTCCATAAATCTGTTGTGGAGAGTGTGATCAGATCTGCAGTCACCTGTTGGGGCAGCAGCATCAGAACCACTGATTTTAAAAAGTTGAATAAGCTGATAAAGAAGGCAGGGTCTGTTCTGGTTACTCCGGAGTTAATTGGACAAAAGAGGTCACTTCACAAAATGAAGAACACGATGGACAACCCTGAGCATCCTCTGCACAGGATAGTAACTCAACACCAGAGTGTCTTCAGTCAGAGGTTCTTCAGATCTGCTGCAACACAGAAGATCCTCCCTGACCACGGGTATAACATCGAGACTCATTCATCAAGATATTTTGATTGATTAATTGATTGGTTAATTGATTGATAACTGTTGAACTCTGGGTCAATTGCAAAGATAAATGGAATTGGGACACCCAGCTAAATTAGCACTGCTACAGTCCATCCTCAAACTGAGTGAAAAAACCTGGAAGTGTATTTGCTGCATTCAAAAATGAAATCCAGCAGATTCTCTTTAATGAACTCTTTATATCTGCTGGCATAGAAAAATCAACACATGAAAGGAGGTTTCGCCACATCACAGTTCATTACAGCAGCAACGTTTAAAACCACTCTCAAGCACTTTCATACTAAATGTGATTCATGGAAAACTGCAGGAAGTGTAAAAAGCCATAATTACATGACTACAACTCCTGTGGTGTTCTTATTTGCGTTTTGTCTTTAATATTTTCTTTTTTTGATACTCTTTATTTTCAAATTTTTTTTTACAATTTTGTTTCAACAAGGCAGAAAAAAGCAGATACAAATGCAGACAAGCAAAAAATAAAAAATAAACAGATGGGGGAAATAGTGTTAGTTACTATTGCCTAATTATGAAAGCCTAATTACTGTCATCAGCCATGAAATTCAGATTCATTTACATCTTTTCTCCTTCCCCTATCAAAATAAGCACTGCGACAGTTTTATTGACCATCTTGGAAAGCACAAACAACTTCAGTCAGATTTCGGTTCTGTCAACTTCTCAAACATCCATATGTGATCCCCAACTTGTTTGCCAGCTCTCTCAGGACTCGGTGTGGCGAACAAATCATTTGTTTACCACTCAGTGAGAGAGACAAGCAGCAAATACAATCAGTCTCTTCGGCGTGTAAACAAGCTGTTGACACAGTGATATTGAGTATGTCAGTAAGTTAGTAATCTCTCGCTTTAGGCTAACCTTTGTAATGGACTGAAATGCAGCTGTGACTTGGGTTTAATGAGATTAAAACACAACCAAACAAACAGCCAGATCAGAGACCTTCTGATCAAAAGCTAAGCTAAAATAGCTCAAACAAGTTAGAATTGCAAAGAAAACTAGAATTGCACCTCAGGATGAGTTAGCAGGTTGAAGGTCCAAGTTAAAGACAGTATAACTAGAAAAAGACAGAATAAATACACCAGTTTTGAAGGGCTGCAAGAGAAAGTCCCTTCTTACCTAAGTAAAGTACAGCACAGACTATAGGTCTGGAAAGCTGCATCTCAGTGAACCACAAGACTTCTAGCCAAGCCAACTTTATCTATAAAGCACTTTTAAAACAGGCAACACTGATCAAAGTGCTGAACAAAAAGCATAAAACCATTAAACAGGATAAAATAAAAAACAAAATATAATATAATAAGTTAAAAGGACATTAAAACAAATAAAACACTAAAATCACATAAAAATCTCAATATTTCACACTGGAGCAAAAGCCAAGCGAAAGAGAAGGGTCTTTAAAAGTGATTTGGACGTTTCTAGTGAGGAAGCCTTTTAATATGTGCTGACAATGACACAGTTTAGGAGCAGTCACATTGACTGTTGGACATACTGTATGAGACCGAAGTAGAGACGTTTACAGCAAACTAAATACAGCATATCAACACGGTGCATGGTGGTGGAGGGCTGATGGTTTGGGTTTGTTTTGTTTTATTCCACAAGACCTGCACCTTGCAGTCATGTCCCTGTCTTAAGTAGTCCTGAGTAGTATACAGTCAAATATTACTGGTAGAGAAGAGATTATGTTTATTATATCCTGATACATAAAACTGTACAATTGAAGGAAGGGGTACTTTTTCACCCTGACAGTACAACATTATGCGATACAGATGACTACACGGTTATCTGTAGGAGACATTATACTGAAAGACCTCTCAGACTAAACATTACATTGATGTCATCATACAGTGAGATGCACTGGAGGAAAAGAACTTCTATTGTCTTACTCAGATTTCTATCGTCCACAATCTTTAGCAACTATTTCTGCACAGAAGACATTCATTTAGAGCTAATGTACATGTCTCAAGTGACTCAGGTGACAGTCTTGTACACTGTGCCATTTACTAATGGATGCTGAATGACAGCCAAGACTTGTTTCCTGGAGACAAGGTACAATCAATAATAGTCGCACTTAATCACAAGCCATTTACAAAAGTATATTGACCACAATCTGACTGTTTATACTTGCGTGTTACCAGAAAGTGTCTTTTTCTGAGAAAAGAACGTTTTCTCAGAATCAAATTTCAGAGCGTATCATGTTTATCTGGGTATTACACAGCTTGTTTTAGTGGGAGTTTATCCAGATTTGATATTGAAGAAAATAATAGAGCAAGTGACTTCTGCAGGTCACCTCTTTTGTAGGAAACATATTTTCATGCACACTAGAGAAATCCTTCTAATGGTCATCTTTAGACCTAATGCACATCTTTGCTTCAGCATGACACCGGTATCAGCAGATCCAGGCCTCGGCCCTAGCCTGCCACATTGCTTTCAATGCATATAACCTTAATCTTGCTCTTGGAGCAAGAGATGAAACACAAATCAGGGCTTTGCCTGCAGTAAAACAGGTGTAGGTCTGTTCTTTAGTGGTGAAAAAGGAGCCCTGAGTCGAAATAGAAATGGGACAAGTGTAGTGGAATAAACCATTGTGTTTATTTTACCCACCTTCTGTGAATTACTTCAGTCTATTTATTTAGGATTTATTGAGGTCTCTCTCTGAGCCTGTAACCTTTGATATAGCTGAGATTAATTACAGATTGACACTAGGTTCTCTAAAATACAGTGAGTTAGTTACGTACCCTTTTGTTGCTGAATCTGAACCAGAGTCGTGAAATAAATCGAATAAAATTTATTACACAAAGCGGATGAAAGTACACACATTTAACAGTTGAGGTAATAAGAACAATTGCTAGTTAAACACTATGGTAATTGTGTTCTAGTTGGTTAAACTTTGAGATTAACGGCTGAGTCTGTGATGTTAAGACTAGGGTTATTAATTTAGGTTAAGGAGTGAGTGAGGGGAAAATTTACTGGTGGATCAGTGAGGTGTTGGAGTGAGCGGTTAGCTTATCAACAGCCTCTGGTTTACCAGCGAGGGTTTCTCTCGCCAAGTAGTCACCAAGTGACCAGTCTACAATCCATTGGGACCGGGCACTTGGTGAGAGAAACCCTCACCAAGTGCCCGGTCCCAATGGATTGTAGACTGGTAGGTTGGAGTAGATCGTTGGGAGGCGGATGACCCCCCTTCGACTCGTCCTGGTCGTGCGGGAACCCTCCGGTCACCTGGCGGCCCTCAGCTGCGTCCGAGATCCGTGCGGTCAGCAGAGCCATGGCTGGTGTGAGGCAGGAGCTTGCATGTTGGTACAAAGCTGGGTGTTGTCTTCCCTCAGGGGGAGTAACAGATTGACCGGCAGGGCCGATCGGGGTTTTGACAGGTTTCAGCTGGGTAGCAGGGAACAGTTGAAGCGTGGCTCATCGAGGCTTGATGAGAACTCCACGAAAGTCAGCTCGAGGTGTACTAAGATGGAGGTTTAGTGAGTCGTGGACCTATCAGATTACATTATTAAGTCACATGACTCAACCTTTAATGTCAAAGGTACCAGCTAATAAAAGTAATTCTGGTTTTTACCATTAGCACAGTAGAAGTATGAAAATAATACTGAACTGGATCAACATTCTTAGTGCTGTAAGAGAAAGTGCATTAATCACATTAAGACATTTCTGTAACAGGTTAAAGTGTCATTTTAGGAAGAGACACCGAGAGTCTTTAGCTTATATTATTATTATTATTAAAAGAGTCAGGTGGATTCTTCCGAAACGACCAAACCTTGGAGGAGTGTTGATTCAGGTTAAACACAGTAAAGATCCATTATAATCCAAGTTATTGGGAAAAGCTGGAGTAGTGTTTTGCGATGATCACGTGGACAGAGGTCAGAGGTCAAAGCATCTATTGATGATGTTACACAAGTATCTGTCATTCCAAATCTGAGACTTGTGCATTATCTCTGAATCTTACTTTTCTAGTGAAGGAAGTGAAGAGCAGGAAATCAACAGTCATATCAGGGCAGCGTCTGCACTGATAGTGATGCTACACCAGTATGCTGTAGTGAAGAGGAAGCTACGTCAGCAAGCAATGCTCTTGCATGCCGGTCTATGCTCCAATACTCACCTATGACCATGAGATTTTTTTCTGCAGGTGGCAGGGCTCGGCTTTAGAAATAGGGTGAGAAAGTCCTCCATCCAGATGGAGCTCAGAGTAAAGTAGAGCTGCTTCTCCACAAAGTTAGTCCACCAAGTGGTCTGGACATATGTTTAAGACATGGACGTAGATTTGGCACGGACAGAGGTGACACCAGTACCCAGCAATCACTGAATTGTACCCACCAATAACTCGATCCAGGGGTGCAGACATAGTGCTGCATCCCCACCAATTATATGTGCAGCCCAGCAGACTGAGGTGCTGTGCGCGGACAGACCTGTGTCCAGGTGGAGAAGGCGTCTGGATCAACCAGCGTGAGCCCCTTGTGGTCTCAGAGACGCCCCCTCCCCTCCCCCTGGACAGAGGGCTGCGCCGAGCCACTCACACCAATGACACCTGCCCTGAGTTTTGATGTGGACCGGGCTGGACTGGCCATTGGGCATCTTTCCGATGGGCATATGATAACTTTGGGCCAGTCCAGACCTGGACGGGCAAGTCACGCTGCCGTGATCTGAGTACCTAGTATTGATCTGCACTTCCTGCTTTGTTGCAACCCCCCTGTGTGAACTCCATCACTTCTGCTCTGCAGACTTTGGTCTAACCACGCTCCATTGGAACCTCTGCAGCCCACTGATTGGTCTGGTCAGTCTCATACCGGGCCAATCACAGCGCTCTAATGGCTTGGTGGGCGGGATTAGCAGATGACAGCAGAGTTCCAAATCTGAATTTAAACATGGCAGCAGCTCGGGACCATGTTCATTTGAAATGGCTTTGGACAATTTAGATTTGGGCTTTTCTGTAAGACGAGACTTTTATTTTAAAAGAGGATTTATTGGCCGCTTTGCCGACAGGATACAGTAAAAGTTTAATCTACCAGCTGGTTCCGGTTGTTGCTAAATGGCTCTGATTAGTCCTAGTGCTATCCAATAGAATGTAAAGACAATTTGATTGACAACCGTTGATCCCGGTCCTATGAATAAGTCATTTCAGTGAATCGTGGCCAGTCTATATATCCACATATATAGTCTGGCTTGCCAGGCTAGTAGGATGTCACTAGGGAGACAGAATTCCCTCCTAAATCTGTTACTTCTCCCAACCATGGATGAGTGGGTGAAAATAGATGGGTTGATTCCTCTTTGCTTTAAGATTGGAGAAAATGTCATGTTTTTATCCTATCTATGTTTTAAATCAAAGATTCATATCATAAAACATTACAAAAAACATCTTTCATTAAACACAAGCAACTAAAGTTTGTAAAAATAATGGGTGACGATTTTAAAACTGCAGAAGACTTTCCATGTTTTTAAATAAACAACACAACGAGCCTTCTTTCCCAATCTTTTAATGTTGCTCTTTTTTGGAAATCAATACTCGTTTTATGATTCGTGTCTTGTCATATCAGAGAGCTCTAAGGGGGTGTATATAAAGTCAATGTGTCTTGCATGACTGGCTTTTGTAGCAATGCTACTGAATGTAAATAAGCTCAAATCAAAGGTGATAAACATGCTTCACCACAAGGCTCCTTATCTCTCAATGGGGAAGAGCTAAAGCCTCAGATGAAAAGACTCTGGCGCACTGGGATCGGGGAGGAACATGATGTAAGTTCACTGTCACAGTCATTTCAGATTGTGTGTCACTCATCTTGTTTTTACAATTGTGTTTGATAGTTAAAACATGTCTCTTTATAACAAATGAAACAGTTTTTGTAACATGCCATGAGCAATATTACTAAATTTGTTGTCAAGACTTTCTTATTCCACATGGTTGAAACAGCCACCTAGTTTGACCCCCGTGGTTTTATTTTCAGTAACAACTACATCACCCTGTGCTGTTATTTCAGGTAGAGTTGCAATACAATGAGGTGAAACCAAAACATGTAGACGAATGGTCTCTCTTGTATTTGTTAGACTTATGATTATGTACATTTTGGCCTGCAGGGTCCAATGTGGACATAAGTAACCTCTAGGGTTGAACACTGGACCTCACGGTAACAATGTGTACTTTTTGGGGCCCTCAAATGTGCAACTGTTTTCAAGCACTGAAATGTTACAAAATATAAAGTACAAAAGATTTGTGATGTAAAAAGATCGAACTGTCATAGTTGTGGTAATTTATCCATCTATTTGCTTTACACTGAACTGAGGTCCATCTCCAGCAGTGACTGGGCTTAAGGTCGGGCACACCCTGGACAGTCCACATCCCAGTTTGTGATGGCCTCTGGATGTCTGGGGCCTGGACCTCCTCCGCGTCCTCCATGGGCCTTGGGGACGGGTCTGTGGCTCCTCGAACTTATTATTGAATGTTTCAATAGAGAAACCTTACATAAACAAGCGCGCATATATACACACAGGTGATCACAAGGTATTCACATAAAGACGGACTCAGGTGTTTTCAGACACATTGACTGGGGCTGTGGTTGGCACTGAACTCTCTTGAACTGGTGTATACGTATACATTTGAAGAATATCACAACTGTTGTGTATTCATATGCTGTTTGTTGCTGTTGTATCTTTTCTCCCTGTTTTGTTTGTTTGTGCTTTATTTACAGGTCTAGAAGTGGATTCTTCACGTCTCTTGTTCTCTTCTTTTTCTGTTTACTTTCTCCCCCATCCCTCTTTCTGTACCCTTCCCTTCACTTTCAGGCTCCGTGTCCAATCAACCATAAAAACATTCTAATAAAGATTTTGGGGGTTATATTTAAACAAAAATCAGGAGGAGTTTTATAGCAGTGGCTGTAACCTCTCACCTGAAACAGCAACACTGTTGGGCTTGTTTTGGCACTCAGACATTATTCTGTTTGCTCCACAGCC
>SSNR01000013.1:769132-785974 GCA_006937965.1 Callopanchax toddi
AGGGTTAAAAAAAAAAAAAAAAAAAAAAAAAGTTGATTCAGCGTTTTACAGCAGAAGTTGATATTTAGGAATAAAAAATCAATTTAGACTCTGTAAACATTGAGCTGAAATGCCTTTTGACTGTCAATAAAGTATAGAAACAAAGTGCCAGTCAGAATGTAATCTGAATTTGTCATATTCGTTATATAGCAGTAAGAAATGAATAGGTCTGTGATAGACTTTTCAAAAAATGTCTTTGTCCTCTAGTGGTTCCAAGGTCTTGATCTCAACAGGTTACAGGGCTGTTTCACAGGGGCAAAGAACAATGTGGGAGGTTGACTTCAGGCTTTTAATTAGATTTCATTAGCTAAATAATTGCATCAGTAAATGCTCATAATGAACTCTAATTACTTGTGGAGGTCTGAATGAGGAAATCAGCGACAGGCATTGGTAGGTAAGGAAGAGTTCAGGCATACTGCAGGTGACTCTCCTTGGGGACATTTTCAGACAAATGACTCAGACTTTATGTTCATTTATCCATATTTTAACTGGGGGGGGGGGCAAGCTTTGTCACATTGTTTGGTTCTTTTTCTGTTCGTGTTTATAAGGCAAGCCCTCTTTTTATGTCATTCTCTGGGAAATCACAGAATTGTTTCTTCACTTTAAATATTATCAAACATTTTGTCCTCTGCTCTTGCGTCTTTCTGACTCTTTGCCTTTATCCTCGGGGTAAATGCCCTGCAGTGTTCCCAGATCGGCCAGCTCCTTCCATCTCCTTGGGCTCTGTGTCTTTATGTACTTTCGGCCTTGTCATGCTGTCAGAACAGGAGATTAGCCATTCAATCAGGCTGAGGAGGAGTCTTTTTGCAGATAAGGCCTGTTCTGAAGGAGCGCCTTCTCCACACTGCACCATATGTCACTTGAGATTGGCCCCTCTGCTTATTGACACAGGGCATTTGCATCTTTTACTTTTTCTTCTCCTTTCGTTCTTTGCAACCCTCAAACTTGCTATCTCTTCTGCAACTATCAGAGTCACACAGTTATTTTTTTGGCGTGTGTTCTACAGCTGCCTATCATTCGGTTTCAAGGCGATTATCTTTAACAAATGATCTATAAAAATCCTCTTTTATCCATAAACAAGTAGTAAAGATATGAAATAATGCTCTCTTGTCTCTATTTACTGCCAGTGGAGTCAATTAAATCCATTTTATGCTCAGACACTAAAAAGATGTGAGGGAAATTGTTGTGCCTGCAGCTATGCTTGGCCCCCTTCTGCGTGTTATAGGGAGACATTTTGACTTTAGTTACTGCTCAGCATGTTGCAGCTATAGATTGACACATGTAAGAGTCAAAAGGAAAAAAATATCTGCAAGTTGCTTGAAAATAAACGGCTTAATAATAAGAAAAACTGATATTTTAAGGAGGATTTACTGTCATCGTCATTTGTTTATTCAGTATTTATTTGTGGATTAGCATGTGGAGATCAGGAATCTAATAATAAACCATTTCATATCCAGTTAATGACATGTGCAAAATGATTTGAGAAACCTCTATTTCTTAATAATAATAAAATTTGTGATAAATAACACTAACAATGAGGTTTATTACATATAAGGAGTCTAGAATTTTCTGAGAACTAAAAATAAAAGCATAAAAATGTAACTCCAGGAATAACTATCACACATCGCTTCGTCTGACTTCTTTGTCCTCACCTTCCCGTTTCACTTAGACCTCCTTCTTACCATCTAGTTGTGCCTCTTTCCACATGAGCTGTGCAACATGAAATGTGATATAGTTTACAGAGAAAGGTCCAAAACTGTGCAATTTGTCAGAGTTAGAGCCATATGGGAGTAATGCACAGAGAGTACTACCTAAACCAGCAATAGGTAATCAGTGGTAGCACTCTATAATTGATGTTTGCTGCACAACATGACAAAATGACTCCTCTAGTGTAGAGATGTGCAGGGCTACAAGTAGAGCAAGGTGCTACAAACTGAAATTCAAGCAATCCTATTTTCTCTTGCAGCTTCCATCCACTCTCTCCTGTACTTGCATCATCTTCCCTTCCTTCATCTTGTTGTGTATCTTGATTCTCTTCCCAAGCTGTTTCTCCGTTACATATTCTGTTTTCCCTTGTTTGAGTGCGTATAATCTGTATTTTATTTGCATTTACTTTTTATTTGGACAGCATAGAGTAAATACAAGCAACAAAGTGTGGTCCTTTAAGGTAATTTAGCTCTTTTTTTCTTACATTAGCATTACCACCATAATGATGGTAGTGGAACATCAAGAAGAAGGAATTCAGATATTTTTTAAAAAAAATAGGATAAACAGTTCTCTCTGTTTGAACAGACACACAGTAAAGAAGGTCCCAGAGACCCAACACAAATCCTGTGTTAGTGAGAGAAGGCAGACAATAAATAAACTGTGGATTCAGACGTCAGGACGTCGCCAAGCAAGCGTTAACCACAGTAAAAGAATCAACAAGTAAAGGCTGGGAGTACGATCACAAACACGTCACCCTCATAAAGTCATAGTGGTTTTACTGAATGTGGAGTTTTCACTCCTTTTCTTGTAGAATCTAAGAAAACAAGCAAGTCAAAAACACTACATTTGTTCAAACTAGTTTATGTATATGTTTTTTATGGGAGACTGAACAAAATTAATGGAATTGTAAATAAAATGGATCATACTTATTGTTTATATATTGCATCACCAGGCTGTTTCCAGTTGATTGAAATATACTTTTCCATATGTGAAAAAAAATTCTGGTTATACAAAAGTTGAGACTAAAAGCTATTCAGTCATTTTGTTTAATTGAAGAAAAGATGTGGTTTTTTTCTTCTAGTAGCTGAGGAAATAGTTTCAACCTGCCACTGTCACTGGCTTTTATTGGGATATATAAATGAAATAGGGTGACTTTTTGCCTTGTCCACACAGAACCCCTATGCCACACAAAAAAAACATTTTTTACTTTATATATTATAACATATTATTATTAATAACTCAAAATTGCTTCTAGAAATGTCTTTGTCTACAAAATAACCAGTAACTATACCAGGCCTGTGTATGCATGTTTTGCATGATTCATAAAAACAAGAAGAACAGAGATGGTTGGTAAGTTTAGAGGTGGGACTCCTACAATTTATTTCCGAAAGGTTGTGATTTGACTGTCTACACAACAATGCAAAGGTGGTGTTTAAAGATCGTTCACTCTGGAACCTGTTGTCCAAAAATATTTATTTTTAAAAATGAGAGAAACCTGTATGTATTTTCTTGGTTGCAGGCATTTTCAGCCTAAAATATTATTTTAAAAATAATTTAAAGTGACAGAAATGTGTAATTATTTTGACATATTTTTGTTTGTAAAATATTTTACACCCACCTTTAGAACAGTTTGCAGGTAGATCGGGAATGAATTAAGTTTGAAATGTATTTGTAGTAGGCTATCAAACTAATGTTTAAATGTTGAAACACCAAACGGCACATTACAAGTGGTGACGTAATTTTTAAAACATTACCGTATTCATTAAAATAAAAAATAAACAACATCTATTATCTGTATTATCTCTTTTTTATTCATTGTCTGTATGGATTAAAGAAGACTGCGGTTTAGGGGAATGTCATGTGAACGTTGAAGGACTGGAGTCACTGGAGTTACTTGAATTACATTGGGTGGATTGATTTTGTGAAAGACCAAGTTAAAATTGGCCTGAAACGCAGTGGTTGTTGGAGGGCGACTCGTACTCGAAGCAGCGGCATTACCGGAGATAAGCACAGAGCATTGATTTTGTGAAAAGCCACACTGATGGAGAGCTGAGAATTATCTACAACACCCATTCCTGCAATTGCACCGTTGATACTGGGAACATGGCCTAATGGACTCTCTCCCTCATTGCGTTCGTCCTCATGCCAACATCTGATGCTGCCTTGTTGGCCGGGCCCAACAATGAGTGTGTGTTTAGAGTTGATAACTTAATTTACGACTGGAAAAATATTTTGTGTTCTGGCATTTCTAGTTTGCCATTAAAGCAGTTTGGAGCAATTCAAATCTGTCCTGTTTGCATTGACAATACAGTTCATTTGAGATCGTCTGAAAACTTTCCACTGTTTCACTAAACATGTCCACAGTGTCTTGAATTATTGTTTTTTAGTGCATTTTAGTGCATAACATTCTGTTACAAATATCAGTAAGCTGATGTGTTTAGTGTTAAATGAATCAGCAACAGCAAAAAAGAAAAACTTACCTTTTGCTTGCAGTATTTATTTAATAATTTACAACATTTTGATCTAAGTTGGACCTTTTTATAAATGCACAAACAAAACCTTTGCCCTGACATAGATCCAACTTAGATGGAGGTGGACAAACTTCTGACCTTAGGAGGTTCGGTCGAAAAATATTAATAAATAATTTTTGCAGTAAGAAATAAGTTTACAGGCATTTGCTTGTGTTGAAAGTTTTCTGTTGTTCAGCACCTTAACCTACCTCCTCTCTTTGGAAACTTAACAACCAAACTTAAGAATTCATTATGCAATAACAAGGTAACATGAAAGTTTGGCCAGATGTATTAGCATTGGTTTAGACTGTTATGAACATCTCATATAGGACTGACAAGCTAACAGCTACTTGTTAGGTCCTGTGTGTGGTGTTTGTGGCCTCCCTCACCTCATCTTCCTCAGGGTGTGACAAGGTGCAGGTTTCTTTCCTGGATGTTCCTCATTTGGGCCAGCAAGGAGGAGCTGGTTCCTGTGTCAGACACCAAAGCATTCACGCTTTCAGTGTAATCAGGCCTCTTTAGTGTCCAGTGAATATTCCTGCTGTGATATTTACCTTTGCTCTCTTCATTCAGCTCTCCATTCCTGGACCTCCTCCTTGAGCCGGTGTCTTCGTTCCATCCTGCCAGAACCTGGTCTTCCTTCGCTCCTCTGTCTCTCACCACATCCACCACTCCTCCAGGGAGTACTATACGTACTCCTACCCAGAGTCCTCTTCCTCTCATGGAAATTGTGAGTTCTTTCATTCACCTCCAGGTGAACGTTACCCATTCTCCTTCTCACTCTCAAGCCAAATATGAACTCTTACCTTCCCTTCTAGTATGGACCCAGACCAAAGCCCTGACCTTCTTATAATAAACATTGTTCTAACTCTCTATTCCTGTGTCTGTATGTGGTGTCTTGTTTAGGAGACCTTTTACTATAGATGTAACATTACTAGCTGCTAGTGGGTCACAAATGTGTGTTGCTGACTTCTTAAAAAAAAAAAGCTCCAATGTCAATATCATTGTTGTTCTTGGTAATTTTATAAAAGTTTACACCACCATTCATTTCATATTACAAAGTTTATCTGGCAGAAAGGCAGTATGAAGATATCGCTGCAGGAAGTGCCCCAGGCTTCACCAGAGACAACTGCTGCTGTTGATTAGACTCAAAAACAACCACAGAATTTAGCTAAAAACTGCAATACAAAACTCATGGTTATGTACAGGTTTTTAAAATAATGTGCATGACATACTACGAGTGAAAGACAGACCATTATCCTGTCAGCAATAAGTCATGGCTACACTGGCAGTGAGTCTGTCCCCATTGTCTTCACTGAGAATTAGCATGCTGTTAAAAAATGTCCTCAAGCAAAGTTTAGATTAAACAACAACATTTTTGCTTCACACCTCTGGTGATGGCAGTATAACAGACTGAACATCAGCAAAGTTATTAGCTACTCCCTGAAATGAATGTGAGCATCATTTAGCCACTGACATATTTGAATTTAAAACAAAGTATTATTTTATTGCTGATGATTGGTGGAGATTTTCTAGAGAACGTACAAACATTTTATCAGCATTATGTTTTTTACAATAATGTTTTATCAGCTAAGAATAAAAAATGTACAGCCTACAATTAAATGGGGATACAGTCAGGACTGCTGAGAAGATCAGGTATGTGAAAACAGAAGGGAACAGAACCTATGATGACGCAGCAGGTCCACTGAGGGAAAGAGGGCTGGACCCCCAAAGCAGATCTGTTTATACTGACTTCCATAGTCATGGCAGATCGTGATGCCCTTGATTGATCAAGCTTTTTGTTTTCCCTCCAGCGCAGTTAATTAAATTTTCATAACATTGAGAGAAGTTGTGCTTTTTTCCCAGATAAAAGAACACAGCCACCATTCTAGTCACAACGGTAGTGAGAGACAAGGCTCGGGTTGAAAGCTCCGCCTGCATTCAGATGTCTAAAAGGTAAGCAGCACTGGAGGTAGACTGTGTCAGGTTAGCGGCTCGTTCTAAGCGCTGTAGGGAACAAAGTTCTTTTTCTGGCCAGCTGGTGTCACACACCACTGTGGTGTATTGTGATGCTCATGAATTCAGCATCATTTGTTAATCATGTCAAGATTAGCTGAGTTGAATATTTTAAGTTTTAAAATGTGTTCCATCTTTGCTTGGCTTAATCTTTGCAACTCAAGTAGTAAATTTGGTGAAATTTATGGTTAAATAGTCTTTTTTTAGCCAACAGCTTGCTTTGATGATTCAATCCAATAGCCATGTGTATGATTTTGTCTGTCAAAGCACTAAATGCAAATGGTGCCTTAATGCAAAATTCACCCTGATTGCTTGAAATTTTCGATATGGAAAATTAGTGTCTACATTCTTACCCTCTGGAATCAATTTCAGAACATCCATGCTAAAGCTAAACATTTCACCAATCACAACTCTGTTGAAGAATGTTGTATGACAGCCCGTTTGTTTAGGAACCAATAAGATCTTAGTCTAATTTAATATTCAAGTGTGACCTCTTAGGCATGAATTAATGTCTTAATCATGTCTTACTGGTGTCATGGCTGATCTCATTACAGCAGTGCTGACAATAACACCTCATGTTCATGATACTAACAACATCCTGCAACACGGCAGGACACGCATGACTGATGACTCGTCACATGTGAACATATTCATCTATCAAAGTCATCTGAAGCAGAAAGACACAGTCCTGGTAAAGGACACTTCTATACTGACTCGAAGCTGCTGTAGAGGCAAATGAAACAAATGAATTCCAGATACCAATCATGAGGTGAGCTGCTGTTTATGTAGTGGGGCTCGCTCCTCAGCAGTGGATGGTGTTGAGATTTTTACAAATCCCACAGGGAACAAAAAAAAGATCTTTATTAAAGCCTGCATCCCAACCATCTGGGATAAGGATACTAGAGGTTATCGGCACAAGCGTCATGAAATTTTAATCAGCACTGTCTGTCCAAAGTGACTGCACTTTTCCTTTGAATACAACATGGATTATATATTCATGTACCACAGCCGTCTTCCTGACCTTTGAATTACAACCGCTTTGATCCCACTCTGGTGGATATGAAAATATAATTCAGCTTCACACAACACCATTGACTTTAAATGGCATATACAAAATGTTGTTTTCCAACAAAATAAGATATGACAGGTTTTGTTCCTTCAGTATCTGCTGTGCTGTAATGTCCTTAAAGTTAGGAAGAGCTGCCATGAAACACACAAACATAGGACTAATCGAACTCATGCCAGAGGTTAAAGTGAAGATTTTATTTATATGCTGTGAATCAAAAAAGCAGAGGAAGTTAAGCAGGAAGCAGGGCAGAAAACCTCATTAAGTATTTTCAAAGTACCTAAAAGCAACATAATGATACAAAGATGACAGTAGCAATCGTGTAGTGGATTAAATGCTAATCTCTATCCTTCTTAAACCCAATTTGTGGGTTTTACTGCTGCTAAGATTTAAAATAAAAATAAATTAAAACCTAACATTTAAAACACAATTTGTCATTGACTCTAAATTTTTACATTAAACTACTGTGATTTACTGTACTTTTGAAAAGTGTCTGTCTTTTATTTAATCACTTTTTTTCCAAATAGAAATTAGTGAGCAGTGTTTCTTTATAATGAGCTTACATCTACAAACATCAAGGTCCTCTTTCATGTTGCCCAACATATACCACTTCCCATGTACCGGGACACTGGGAATCAGCAGGTCTTCCTCTTTTTTTTTACCTTGCTGCCATGCACCAACCAAGCCCCAGGAGCCAAGGCTTGACCAGCAGGTGCTCCAGGATTGTCTCCCTTTACTGTTTGAGATGCCTTGTTTGTTCTGGTGCACCTTCATTAATGAGAGACTGTATCAGGGACTAGCTCACCAGACAACAAAGCCCCCAGAATTATATGGGTATTCTGACTCCTTCACCTCATTAATTTGGTAATTCTGAACTCCATCCCTCCCTTACAATCATGAGATTTGGATCATGACCAGGTTCTGGATGCATTTGACCAGGGCATCCTCAGTTGAGTTGCTGCTCATCCTTGGATATTAGAAGAGAAGCATTCTGAAACCTCCTGGACTGGCCTCCAGGCACTTTCCAATGGTAGGAGACTAGAACTCAATGGGGGGGATTATATATGCCCTCTGGCTTATGAACACGCTGGGATCCCTAAATAGGAGGAGCAATATCTGGGCTACCCTCTTGGATCTGTTACCTCCATGACAAGCGGTGGCAAAAAGACACATGGATGAAGCTATAAAATGTGTCAAGTAATTAAGAAACTAACTTTGAGGGAAGTATCAAAAAATATCTGAAAACAAAAGGTGTAAAAACCGTCTACTTACTACATCGTTTGTCTAAACCCAGAAAAAAGGAGTGAAACCAAGTTGGAAATTTCTCCTGTGACGATGTCATTGTTTTAATAGTGACCTTTCCAGATGCAATCATGGTGCGCAGCATTTTCATGTGAATGTGTATAAGGGATTAACTGATAATGACATTTCTGTCAGAGCTAGTTTGAGCTAGCCAAGCTTGGAAATGGGAAAAGAGCAGCTAGGACACAGAATGGTTTAGTGGAACGAAAACACTAAGATTGTTAGTGAAATGAATGGAAAAAGGTCAGAAGGAGATGCAGAGGGAATTAGAACAAAAATGAATGCAGAAGGGGGAGAAAAAAACACAAGAAAGAAAAAAGATTTCTGAGAATTTGCACCGGCTCAGCAGCAGCTGTCACCAGACTCGTGCCACTCCCCACAGTGCCACAACTGAGCCCAATGAGGAATAATGAGCTTTAGAAATCCACAAAGGTCACTCAGCGTAAAGATCTTCCTCCTCTCGCCACCCCAATCAGAAATGCCACCACTAGAGCTCAAAAAGAAATTTCTATAGCTAGGAGACAGGGTGGGGAGGAAAAAATGAAAAATGCCCCAAAAGGAGAAAAGAAGCTCTCTAAAAAGATCTTCACCTTTATCTGACAACCTGAGAGCAAGGAAGCAGTGGGGCACCACAGTGGGTGATGAGAGTAAAGAAATGAAGAGGGGAGGAAGAAAGGAATTAACTAAAAAAGGGGGAGAGGGAAGAAAAACTTTAGGGACAACATAGGGAGACTGTGTGCTAATGGGGAGGCAGAGACTGTTGAACCAAGACAGAGCAGGCCTTGGTGGAGCAGTGAAAAAGATAATAGGATAGGAATCATTAGAGGGAGACTGGGGCACCATAAAGCCTCAGTGTGTGAAAACGAACAATATCAGTGAAGACACAGAGAGCTCCTTTAATACTGGGTAAGTGTTCTGTCCTTCCGCTCCTTTACTCCCTTATAGTCAGCAGAAATTGAGAAAAGAAAGGAGAGTGAGGGAGGGACGATTATCTTTACCCAGCTATATATCATTCAGGAACATATGGCACTTGATTGTCTCTCTTGAACTTTCGAGCAGCTGAACTGCAACGCCATAAAAACGCAGTGCGTTTTAAAGCCCCGATTTGCAATTAATGTTTAGCACTGTTTCTTCTTGACTTTTAATGTCCATGTGCTTCCACACAACACGGTCTGCGTCTAAACACGGAACACCTGGACTGCTGCTGAGACACTGAGCATATGGGAAACTGTCTTATCATTTGCATGTTTGGGTAAATACGTTAAATCCATTTAAAAACAACAGTCAAATAGAACACAGCACGGGACAAAGAAAAACATCACATAAAACACCAGAAACTGTATTCAGCTATTTAAAATGAATTAATTTGGTTAGGTGTGGTCACCTTGCAGCAAAAATATATTGAGTTCTGATTTTAGCTTAGACCTTCTTTTGAGGTGTTTATTCACAAGGAAACTTCCAAAAATACTTCTTCTGTGAGTGGCAGGGCCTCGCTTTTGTGTCAACCAACAAATTTCCTCTCCAAATAGTTAAAGCCATTGTGGATGTCTAGAACCCATCTTGAACTGTCGTGGGTTCAGAAGTAAAAATCGACTTTGGGAGGGGTTGGTGGCCAGCTTGCAAAAATAGGAATAAAAAAGAAGAGGTAATTTGCAAGCAAAGAGACACTTTTCGGGCATGGTTTGCATCCAGTTTAGTTCATTTTTCCAAACCAATGACTGGAATTAGCCATTTATCCAAAACCTTTAATTTCTAATTAGGTTTAGACATCTATACTAGGTTAGGGTTGTATCTATACTAGTTGGTTGGGATGAAACAGTTGCTTAGGTTTAGCAGACACTTGTTTAGAAGAAAAACAAACCAATGGTTAAAGCACTAGTTTGTAAGATAGAAAATCAGATTTATGCTGGCACCTAACTGACCTGCAACTTTATGAAATTAGTTGGATACATTTGCCTTGCAAGTTGTTTTATAAAGCCTTCAAAATTCAAGTGACACAAGAGCAAGTCATGCAAGGTCATTAAGATGCCCTGCAATCAAAAAACTCCCATTTGTACCATTTGAGGATTTGTCACCAAAAGCCCAAACTAGTAAGATACTGATTTAGTGACATCTCTTCACCAGGTACAGCTGAAGTGAAATACAGTGTTCATGTTTTATGCTGAAGCCAGGTCACACTGCTCTACCATGAATTAAACACTACTTTACAACATCGATCTGTCACCCTGGCAACTAGGGCTACACAATATATTGAAAGTTTATATATATATATATATATATATATATATATATCACTATTGCAAAGACTTCTAGTAAATCAGATGGACCCTACTCTTCTAAATGCTGAGAGCTATCACATGTTAGCATCGTGATGTCAGATTATGTGGGTTTATATCAAAACTCAACAATCATATTGCCATTGCATGTTTTCCTGTGCAGGTATTCTGTAGCTTCTGTGATGCTGAAGGATCCTGATACAATGGCACCACGTGACTCCGTCAGAGAACAAACAGGGTCGGACGTGTAATTACTGTTACAGCTAGCTAGTTTGGCAAGAAGAAAACTCTGTCCAAGGTAACAAGCTTGTAAATTCCCCACTGCTCAAACTTATTATTCTGAGTTAAGACAATCCCCTGTTGGTTTAAAGCACAGGTTTGAGCGTGAAATCAGTTTTGTCCTTGGAATTCACTTCAAGAATATGAATGAGCTTGTGTGTGGCGTTTTTTTCAAAATTGAAACTATGTGGTTGTTTTCCATTAAAATGCACCAATCTGTAGAGAGCAACAGTCACAATAATGATCAATAAAATGAGTTTTTGCCTATATCTAATAGAGCATTTCACAAGATCTGGAGAAATCTGAGAGATTTGTCATTAGAAGTCACCATGGATGAGTTTTAAAGTCCAACATTCATAAACTGAATGTGAAGAAAAGAATTATGATTTTTTTTTTTTTGTGTGCCCACTTAGTGCTGTTTGTCTTAACTTAAATCATCCATGGCACAGCCAAACACAGTCAGGGAAATATGTGGAAGGTTTTCCCTCATTACCTCCACGCTCAAACTCAACAGCCCTCCCATTCTGCCAGCGATCACTGATATCACTATTCATGCACACCATGAGGGTGGACAACACTTCACCCTGAGGGGGAGTTTAGTTACAGGTAAATAGGTCTTTATTTATGTGAGTCACAAGTCAAATTACTTGGGCGCCTTTTGTAAATCAATCCTAGCACTGCTTTTAAGCAGTCATGAAATGCTGAAATGTTTTTTAACTACCCCTCCATGCATTGACAAACAAACACACACACACACACACACACACACACACACACACATAAAACAGTCAGTTTAAAACTTCACTTCCAAGGTTCTGTAAATATTCAACTAAACCTCTACATCCTGCTTTGCATACCTGCAAACTCTACTCTGACTACATTATAAAACAGTCAGTGATACTGAATAGTTTCATGGAAATTAGTGAAATTGCCAGAAATGTTGTTTTTTCATTTATGTCCTGAGGGTTTTTATTTTTTGTGATTATAAACCTAAAGAAAAGATAAAATATTATAAACCTTTAAAAATATGTAATTATCAGAGATTCAGGAACTTATTTCTCTTGTAAAAAAAACTGTTCCACTGCAGAGCCGTGCTATGAGAGTTAAGGCTCTCAGTGTGCAATATTTTGATGGATATAATACGTAGAATATGGAACATAAATTACACAAGAGGTTAAGTCCCAAATGAAAGAAAAGGTGAAGATATACAGTTTGATTAGTAAGAAAGAAACTAATGAGGTGAAGAACTGGAGAGCAGGGGTGAAATGTTAATAAGTTGGATGGCTGAGTATGAGGATGCACACTGATATATGCTGAGGCATGAGCTGTCCTGCGGTTGAGCTGCGTGACTTTTCTCCTTTTGCCACGCAGCAGCATCCCTAATGATTCAAACAAGAGAAGTGCTTAGTTCATCACAAGTGTGCTCCAAAGTTTACACCAACTGAAAACACCCACAGACTACATGAGTCAACACAGGACCGACATGCAGGTTCAACAAAGGCCCCCTTTGATCTGTGAATGGGATATGTGTGGAAAATTATGATAGAGAAAAGGTTTACTTAATCTAAGAAGGGTCTTAGGGTAGAAACACCTTCAGTTAAGCGTGGACCTTTTTATCAGTTGTTGTGTCTTAAAGCTTCTATGTGGACTATTTTTTTAAGTTTACAGTCTCAGCTGGTCATGGAGAAGTCAGAGCTAATTTCTACGAAAAAGGTATCCATTCCCCAGCTACTGAGGGATTTATTTTTACACTTTTCTCCACATAGAATGGCAAGGCTTGCCAAGGATATGCATTTATTTTGGTCAAGTACTCCATTCTAGAGCAAGCGTCTCCTCATTTTCGGGTTCTGCTTCTTGCAGCTCCTTGTTGTGTTCAACAGCGTCGTGTTGCATAAAGCATAATGTGACAGTCAGGTCTCATCAGAGCATTGTACAGTGTGATAACACCACTAGTGAGCTGTGAATGATTGAACCACACGATGCAGTCCTATAGTTTGAGCAGCAGCTGAGAGCCACGACGCACAGTTTATGCCCAGCTTAAAGTGACGCACTGTGTGCAGAGGTGGGGATATAGAAAGAGGTGGGGATATAGAAAGAGGTGGGGATATATAAAGAGGTGGGGGGGTTGGCTGTTTTAGTAGGGGCCGTGGTACATTGGCTTAAAATAGTGCTCTCTTTCTGAAATGCTCCACATATCTGCTTTAAGTACATGGACAAACTTGTTCCAAGCCAAACCACCTTTAAAGTGTACTATCAGCCAAACTCTAAAATGTACTAGAAGCCTAAATGACATGCCTTTATGCCAAGTCAAAGTTTGTCCAAGACATTCCATATGCATCCCTAAATTAACTTTCTGTTAATTAGTGTTTAATTGATTCTAGTCTTCTTCCTTTGGTAGGGCATGTGGCTCAAAAAATTGACCCAGAAGAGACATGGTGGCCGAATTACTTGTTTTTCTGTTTAGGTTCTGTTTTGTTTCTTATAGTTTAGTTTTCATAGGTCCAGTTGGTTTCCCTATGGTCCACTTAGGCGCCTCCAACAAGTTACAGTAAAACATGAACCAGTCATAGAGTGGTACACACATAGTAGATGAGGTGTAAGCCAATGCAGCTTCAGCCAGGGGCAATCTCAATTCAGCAATTCAGTAGTAGATGAGAATAGAAACCACCACCAGAGCCACCCAGGCAGGGGCAGGCACCCCCCAGCAGACTCAGAATGGAGGACCTCAGCCCAGTGCAAATAGCAGGCGACTGGTGACTGGCTGCAAACTCAGGACTGGACCCACCAGAACCTAACATACATGTTTTTGGTTTATAAGAGGAAGCCAGAATACCTGGAAGAAACCCACACATGCATGGGAAGAAAATGCAAACTCCACTCAGAAATAACACAGCTGGGACTCAAACCTGCAACCTTTTTGCTACAAGGCAACAATGCTAACTGCATCACCATATCATACACAGATCATGACATATCATGCCATATTAATTTTAGCTTATGAATCAGATTGTCTGCAGTGTATCAGAGATGCACAACTATTTGCTAGAGAAGCTACCCTGAAATATGAATTTTAGTCAGGACCGTTTAGCTTTAATTCTGAAAAGCAGCTGTGTTTGGTGAGAGATTTTAGAGTTCATCATGTAGCTTATGTAAATATTTTTTGTGCAGATTGCCAGGTTAAGTGTTTCTTTTTGTTAATTCTATGTAAAGATGTTGCTATTAGGAGCTCAACCTGTGACTGAGATGTATCTCACATAAAGGACTTTGTGAACAAATGAAGCTGACAGCATCAGTTATCCTAAGACAAATTTCTTTAGTGTCTTGCACAGTTTTGTTGTCATGATACCTGACCTCTGCCATTATGGCTGTGTGCATATGGTGTATAATTTATTTAAAAAAACAAACAAAAAAAACATAAAAAATAGTAGGGAAAGAATGTGAGCATGCCCTCCCACTACACACTCCCAGGGCACATAGTCACATCGATTTGTCATTGAAGAGGAGTTAAGTAGACGATCATTGGTGTGGCTCTTTGCATAAATCAATCCAACACCTGCTTTACCTTTCCTGTCATATTTAAAACAAGATGTACCAAAGTCATGTTAAAATGAAGCATCAACATGAGTTCTGGTAAAAATTACAGATTCATTATTTCTTTACATTGTACGTGTATGAATGAAAGCTTTGCACAGTGTCTCTTATTTACTCTCTTTAACTTTGATTAACATCACAGCAGACTGCAGAGTGAATTGACTCACAAGGACGAGGTCAAATGTAAGTGTCTCCAATCAATGAATATTAAAACTAGTACAGCAATTGTGCTCTTTTGCTTTTTATTCCTACTTTCAGGATGTCACATTGCTTTAAAAAGGTGAAATAAAAGATTTGCAAATGAAAGAAATTCACTCTAAAAAGTAAAAATATGTATATTGCAGCTGAAATGTCTAAATTTGCTTTTTGTAATTCACAATATTCTGCCCAGACTTGTTACGATACTTATGAGTTCTAAATATTTAAAACTTTATCTTGAAATATTTATTATAAAATGTATAAAGTGAGTCTCTGAAGCTCTATACTTTGTTGCTAATTTCAGGCCCCTCTGGAGCAGCTCCTCTCCAGTCTTCTGTGTGGCACACCTGTTTTTATTTTTTTGTGAATGTAGTATGGCTGCACATATCATAACTTTTACTAATTGAGTGCTCTATTAACTATGTCCACTGATTAATAGGTACTTAGATATAGACCTACATATGCTATGCTAGTTGTAACACACTTTTTATTCTGGAAGCCCCCCAACTTGTACTCCCTCCTCTCAGACTCTATCATGGATATGCTGTAGAAACATGAAAGAGCAATTCAGTTATTTATGTATTTTCAATTTTATTTATCATAAATCCATTTCAGAACATCAGTCATCGAAAACACCTCTGTCCAGGATTAAGAAGTCAGGATATTAGTGACTGTTACTCTTTATTTTGTTGTAGTTGTTAAGATGAAAGTCCCAATAGTTTGACAGATCTGATTGATGGTATCCCCGCTTCCCTCAGTGCGCCCCAGGGCAGCTGAGGCTACAACGTAGCTTAGCACCATCAGTGTGTGAATGGGTGAATGACTGTTGTGTTGTACAGCGCTGTGGGGATTGTAGAACACTCTAGAAAGTGCTCTATAAATACAAGCCATTTACCATTCAATGAGAGAATTACCTAAAACCTGTGTTTGGTCTGCCTGACTATACCTGTTCTATCCTTTGACAATCCAAGACTCTCTGATCGTCGTTCTTATGGAAATTCTTCACTGACACTGGATCAGTTTGAAAGAAGGTAAGTTCCTCATCACAGCATTTTAACAAGAACAAGTAGAACTGTAGTGCTTTTGATTTCCCTATACGTTTGATACAGTTCCACACTTTTGACCTTCTTGGTTTTTTTCTCAGATTTGTTTCTTTTTTTTTCTTTCCATTTCCAACATTAGTAACAGTCCCCATGAAACACATGGTCACTGCATGTAGTCCTGTGGTTTCAACAAAGCATCAAATCTAAATGTATGAAGGGAGGTAATTTTACCAAAAACTTTAAATCAGTCAGATGTCAACAATGCCACCATGGGATGCTTTACCAAAGGAAATATTAGCTTCAAAATGATGTTTGCATGCATTTGTCCCTTTACTAGAGTTTCACAGGATAGCTAGTCATCATTGGTTTTAATACTAGGCACACCGAGTGATGTTTGGCTGACTTATCAGGCCAGCCTGACACAAGCACACACAACAAAATGAGCTCTTAAATGGTTCAAGAAAAACAGTCTCCCTCAAGTACTGATTTTCCTTGTCAGCCATGAATAAAAGGGTAAATGTCCTGTATTTATAGAGCGTTTTCTAGAGTGTGCTTGTTACGACTGTGGTTGTATTTGTGCGTGTGTGTGTGCGCGCGTGTATCTTTCTCCTCCCCTTACAGGCGCTGTCTTGCGTGCTCGGGCCGACGCGTGCCAGGTGTCCTGTCAGCTGTGGTGATTGCGGGTGATTGCTGAGTGACAGCGACTGGGACTGAGTGACGAGGGCATAAAGGCACCGCATGGAGAGGAGGAATGCATCCATCCTCCACCGATCCCAAACAGCCGCGTTTAGATTATGATTTGAGTTAATTGTTCT
>SSNR01000013.1:785984-807940 GCA_006937965.1 Callopanchax toddi
TTTTATTTTGTTCAGGAAAGAAAGGGGATTTTGAGTTAGAGGGTGTTTTGTTTGTTGTTTTGGCCTGGGTCCACCCTGAAGTTTTATTAGGTATTAGAATGAGAGAAACATTGACCATTATTATTTGTATTGACTTTTTTTGTTATATAAATTAAACATTGAATTATTAATTTTTATACACTGGTCTTGTGGATGTGTTTTTTGGGTTCTCGGGAGGATGGATCACGGTCATGTTACGCTCGCCCTCCTAGACCGGGCGTAACAGTGCTACACTCCCCACAGCGCTGTACAACACAACAGGCATTCACTCACACACTGATGGTGATAAGCCACATTGTAGCCACAGCTGCCCTGGGCTCACTGATGGAGGTGGGGATGCAATGCACCGGTGCCCTCTGACCACCACCAGAATAGTTGGTAATGAGTCTTTTTCTGCACAGTCTTGTTGAGAGTTCTGTGCTGATCTGAGCGTAAACGTGGACACAAAACATAACAGAGAGTAAAGGGGCTTTACTTTGGGTCTATTCCTGTATTTAAATTTCAAATGGTTTCCATTAATAACTGTTGCCTGTTGTCATTTTAAACTACAATTGATTCCATTTTTAAGATCTGATAATGGTGTAATTAGTGGAAAGACAGAAAATCAGATTTTCCATCTCCGCTGGTTAAAAAAAAAACAATGAAGAATTTTAGTTGAGATCAAACACACAAGTCAAAGATTATCAGCACATTTATAATAGAATATTTATATCTTTAGACATGCTGAGAGTGTTTGTTGTTGGCTGGAAACATTCACTGTTAAACTGTGTGCAGATTTGAAAAATGAACATATTCCAGGACATTTTGCTATTAGAGAAATTACAGGCAGAAAGGACCCACACGTTCATGGTGGAAATTTCCAGCGCTGAAAAATAACAGGCTTCTTCTTGTTGCAGCTCTTCTGTGCATTAACCTCCAGGTAAAGGTGTCGTAGTCTGGTTGTAATGCTGGTGTCTGACATCATCATCAAAATACATAAATAAATCAATGCAGAGATAAAAAGGCGTGTTGAGCTAAACACCTGCTCGATTGTCTTCATAGGGCAAAAAATAAGGTGTTTGGACGACAGCTCTCATATATTATGTTGGAAAAGCAGGCGTGGTGCAGGAAGGATGAGGCATCATTCAGTTAGGTTTTCTCCAAAACTCAGTTTCAGTTTTTTTATTTTCCATCCACAGGCAAACAGAACTCATCACTAACAAACCATCCAGCCCTTTATCATGACTCTCACACAGGAGGGCCACACCCCTTTTTTACCACAGCTGCACTCAATGTGCAATTTAGACTCCAGCTTGTTCCAGCTGGCCTATCAGATCAGCCCTTTAGAAAATCACATGGTTAACACAAAACAATATCACCACAATGTATTTGGTCTGAAAAAGAAAAACAAAATACAATGATGTTATAGATCATTTCATCTAACCACCAAGGAAGACTAGTGCTTCCTAACATTTCTCACATCCTCCCCCCTCTGGTTCACAAATATCAGGCAAACGAGAAAGATAATCAGCAATAAGGTTGTTCTTACCAGGACAATGCTGAATGGTGAACTGGTATGGCTGGAGGGCTAGGCACCAACGTAGAATCCGTGCATTCTGATGCTGCTTTGTGTGCATCCACTTCAAGGGTTTGTGGTCAGTCTGGAGCACAAACTCTCTCCCCAGGAGGTAATACCTCAGTGACTCAATGGCCCACTTTATAGCCAGTCCCTCCTTCTCTATTGTAGAGTACTTTGTCTCACGCTCAAACAGTTTTTTACTCAGAAACAGGATGGGTTTTTCTTCACCTGGCTCTCCTTGGGCCAACACAGCTCCAAGCCCAACACCGGAGGCATCCACCTGTACAACAAACTGTCTGGAAAAATCAGGGCTTTGTAATACAGGAGCTTGACAAATCTGCATCTTCAGTGCTTGGAAAGCATGTTCACAGTCGTCACTCCATACCACCCTGGAGGGGGACTTCCTTGTTAGCTCAGTCAGTGGGGCTGCCAGTGTAGAGAAATGGGGAATAAACCTCCGGTACCACCCAACCAATCCTAAAAAGGACCTGACTTGCTTTTTGGTGGTGGGTCTGGGAATCACCTGTATGGCTTTGACTTTTTCAACCTGTGGCTTTATTCGCCCATGGCCAACAAGGTACCCAAGGTACTTTACCTCTTCTTGTCCCCACAAACACTTGGTCGAGTTCAAAGTCAGACCAGCCCTCTGGATTCTCATCAGGATGACCTTCAGGTGTGTTAAATGTTCTTCCCAGGTTTCGCTGTAGATTACAACATCGTCCAGGTAGGCAGCTGCAAACTTTGAACAGTTATCAAGAACAATGTCCATCAATCGTTGAAAAGTAGCTGGTGCCCCATGGAGACCAAAAGGCAAAACTGTGTACTGGAACAAACCCATTCCTGGAATCTGGAATGCTGTATATTCCTTACAGGAGGGTTCAAGGGGTACTTGCCAGTAGCCTTTGCACAAGTCCAGGACAGTTATATACTTTGCCTTTCCCAATCTCTCCAGCAACTCATCAATGCGTGGCATGGGATATGCGTCAAAACAGGAAATGCTGTTTAGTTTTCTCATATCTGAACAAAATCTGGGTTGAATGGAGTTCTTCTTAGGAACCAGCACAATGGGGTTTGACCACTCACTCTTAGACGGCTCAATCACACCCATTTCTAGCATTGTTTGGACCTCCTTCTGCAGTGGTTCCATCAGTCGCTCTGGTATCCTATAAGGCTTAAGACGGATAGGGTTTGTGTCTTTCAGCACAATTTTATGGGTTACAACATCAGTCCGACCTGGCCACTCAGAAAATAGAGACTGAAAAGATTTCTTTAGCTCACCCAGCTGTTGCCACTGCTCAGAAGTTAGATGCTCTGGCCGGTTTTGAGGTTTGGGCTCTCCTCTAGATGGATTCATCTCTGCTTCATCGGCCTCCAAACCACCAACATCTTCAGGCAAGACATCTTGGATCATTAGGACACGCCTCTCACCCGTCTCTTGGACGATACCTTCATGATACTCTTTCAACAGATTTACATGGAGCAGTTGTTTAGACTTGTGTTTATCAGGACAGATAATCTCATAAGTTACTGGGCCCACTTTCCTGTTCACGACATATGGACCTTGCCACTTTGCCAGCAACTTCACAGGTCCGGTTGGTAACAACACCAACACCTTCTGGCCAACTTTCAGTTCTCGTTCACAGGCATGTTTATCATACCATACCTTTTGTTTCTGCTGGGCTTTTTGCATGTGGCTTTTAACCTTCTCCCGGTAGGTTTCCAGTTTGTCTCTCATTTGCAGGATATAGGAAAGGATGTTGGTTTTTGGTGCAGGTCTTCCGGTGCCCTTTGATGCCTCACCAGCCACCCAGTTCTCCTTCAGCATGTCCAGTGGACCCCGTACCTGTCTCCCATAGAGCAACTCAAAAGGAGAGAAACCAGTGGAGGCCTGAGGTACTTCTCTGTAGGCAAACAAAAGAAAAGGTAGCCATTTATCCCAGTCTTTGCCAGTTTCATCAACAAATTTCCTCAACATGTGCTTTAGAGTGCCGTTAAATCTTTCAACCAAACCATCAGTTTCGGGATGATAAGGGGTAGTTCGAATACCCTTTACACCAAGTTGAGAGTACAGTGATTTCATCAGATGCGACATAAAATGTGTACCTTGATCTGTTAAGATCTCTTTTGGAATGCCTACCCTAGAAAATAACTCCACTAAACACCGAACAATGTGTTTGACCTGGATGGAGCGTAGAGGATAGACATCTGGATATCTTGTTGCATAATCACATACAACTAATGCATATTTGTGACCATTACTGCTTTTAGGCAATGGACCAATGACATCCATTGCTATTCTCTCATAGGGAACATCCATTATGGGTAAGTTTTGAAGCTGAGCCCTGTCTGAAACCTTGGTGGGGGCTACTACCTGGCACTCATGACATGTTTTACAGTAGTCAGCTACATCCTTATACATTCCTGGCCAATAGAACCTCTGAGCAACACGATTGTAAGTTTTAGTTTGTCCTAGGTGCCCAGCCCAGGGTACAGTATGGCCCAAATGCAGGATTACTGACCGGTACTCCTTTGGGACCACCAATCTGGGTTCATCAGTGTCTGCCAAATACAAAATATTGTCTTTTATTACAAACGGATCCCCGACAATACAGTTAAGCCCTGCAGCACTTGCTTTACTGTCCCCGTCTATTTTGTGAGCTTTCTCAAAGAGGGGTTTCAAAGAAGAGTCATTTTTTTGGCTTTCTCTAAAGCTATTTGGGATGTGCCACTGAAGATCAACAGGTGGGGTTGTTGGTAAAACAGGCTCAGAAAGTCTGACCTTATCAGCATTCTTCTTTTTCTCTCTTCGGCGTTGTCCTTTAGTCTTTCTGACTTTATTTCCCCCTTCACACAGACTGTCGTCTGCATCTGGCAGAGGTTCTAATCCTTTGCTCATAGAGCGAGTAACCACTGCACAGGAATATGCTATTGAGTTTTTATGGACTAAATTGTCTAAGACGGGTAAGTCCTCCCCCAGAATGACATCATATGCTAACTGGTCTACCACTCCAACTGTTAACATAAAGGCCTGTCCATCAATCTCTATAACAACATCTGCAGTGGGGTAATCTCTTTGACAACCATGAACACAAGTAATGTTTAACTGCTTGTCAAAGTTAGTTAACACATTGCACAACACTGATGACTTGACCAATGTTTGTGAACTACCAGTGTCCACTAGTGCCTTTGCCTTGTGACAGTTTATCTTAACATCAACAACATGTTTATGAGGAACCATTCCACCATCAACCATTTCAGTAGTATCATCTGTACAGGGTATCACACACAGCTCAACAGACTTTGGTTTTCTTAATGGGCACATAGAAGCTTTGTGACCAGGCTGCTGACAGTAATAACAAAGAAAGTCATACCTTATGTGGGAACGTACAGGGTTCTTACCACTCCTAGAGTCCAAACTGTCAACACCAGTAGAACCAAGAGGTTTGACTTCCCCAAACCTTGGTTTTCCTGCAGTTACTATTGTCTTGGAAGGATTCCTGTGAGCAGATGAGTAGCGCTCCGCCAGATCTGCAGCTTCCTCTCCCGTCTTTGGGTTGTGCTCCTTCACCCAAGTACGAACATCTGGATGGAGTACACGAAGATATTGCTCCAGGACAATGGCTTCCCCGATCTGGTCTTTGCTGCGGTTCTCAGGTCGCATCCATCGCTTATAAAGTCCTTTTATCCTGTTGTAGGTCTCTCGTACCGTCTCTCCCACTGGGACATTAATGTTACGGAAGCGTTGTCTGTAGGTCTCTTCAGTAACACTGAATTTTGACAACACTGCAGCTTTAATAGCATCATATGAATCAGATTGGTCTTCATCCATTCCAGCATAGGCCTCAAGAGCTCTTCCAGTCAGCAAAGTAACAACTCTAGCAGCCCATTCACCTGGTTGCCATCCCCATGTTTTTGCTATGCGCTCAAATCGCACAAAGAAACTTTCTGGATCCTCACCATCTTTGAAGTCAGGTATTCTGGGTTCACCTCTATGGGTCATTTCATTCCTCTGTGGTTGATCAGCTTGGGCCACATGGGGTTGATGTTGAGCAGGTAATTGTTGAGAGGATGAATGTTGCTCAGCTGTAGGTGGAACTGCTGATGGTGGGTGGAGGTGTTTAGCTCCTTGCCCTGGCCTCTGTTTTGAAGAAACAGTTTCTCCTTGGTCAGAAGATTCAGTATTTTCCTGTGGCAAATCCAGTTTCATCTTTGGCAAATTGCTGCTTAATTGCTTGATCTGCTCAAAAAGAATGGCTTCTGTTTTTCTTGAGTGGCGCATAAATTCTCTCATTTCTTCAAATATATCAGGTTCAGAGAGATCCTTACTTGCACCACCAACAGTTGTCTTTGGTCGCACCACTGGTTCGGGGTCTGTTTCTGCAGCCATGGCTCCAAGAGGTAATGAGTCAGAGTCAATTACCCTTTCTTCCTCTTCCTCCTCCATTTCTGCAGAGATGACATTCTTTGTCCCACGTGACTTGCCACGCCCTGCTCCTTTCATTTAGTCTGCTTTCTTTTGTCTTCAAAGGCGTATTATCCCACTCCTGACACCAATTGTTGGAAAAGCAGGCGTGGTGCAGGAAGGATGAGGCATCATTCAGTTAGGTTTTCTCCAAAACTCAGTTTCAGTTTTTTTATTTTCCATCCACAGGCAAACAGAACTCATCACTAACAAACCATCCAGCCCTTTATCATGACTCTCACACAGGAGGGCCACACCCCTTTTTTACCACAGCTGCACTCAATGTGCAATTTAGACTCCAGCTTGTTCCAGCTGGCCTATCAGATCAGCCCTTTAGAAAATCACATGGTTAACACAAAACAATATCACCACAATGTATTTGGTCTGAAAAAGAAAAACAAAATACAATGATGTTATAGATCATTTCATCTAACCACCAAGGAAGACTAGTGCTTCCTAACATATTATCACACATTTTAAGATGAGCGGGGCAGTTATCTGAGAAAAAAGAGAGGAAAATTAGTGCCTGGACACTGGGGATCTTTGCCTTCTTAGATAAGACTTAAAGAGGTCAATAAGGAAGACAAAAGCTGACAAATGGCCACCATCTTACTGTAATGCAAGGAAAACTTGGTCTAAGATGCATATCATTACATTATCGTTCTGTTGCTGCTGATTGAGCAAACCTTCAGGACCGCTTCAAAAGTAAAAACTAAAGCAAGCAGCTAACATTGCATTTTGTAGTCCTCAGTTTGGAAACTCATCCTCACCCCCTCAGTTTGGAAACATGGATAGAGTGAAAGAATTACAGCTTCGGGGTCACAATATAATTATTTATGGGTAAGAATGATGTGGCTTACGGGCTATTGAGTACCCCTGCATTAGAGTAATTTACCTGTTTCTGTGCTTTTATGTCTTCTTAACAGCTCAAGTTAAGAGCTAAAGCAGCCTCGCTCACTTTACAGTTGTTAATTTGAAAAAAAAAACCTTCTGACTTTGTTTTTCCATGTATGTTCTGCGTCATCACAACACTAACAGTATTCAAAGAGATAAAATACCAAAAAGGAACCATGGCCTGGATAAGGCCAAGAGAGATTTTTTGCATTATTCAAGGCACCTGCATGGCCTTGTTTACACTCGCACACACACACACATTCTTCCCACTTCAGTGATAGCCCTGATGTAGGATTAATGTTGTTATTTGCACCTATTTGTCACTCTCCCCCCCTCCTCCTCTGCTCCACCCATATGTCCTGTCCTCTTGTATTGCAGAGGGTTTTTTTTAGACTCTTGCCTTTCAGTATTCTCACGTCCTCCCAGCCTGCTTCCTCTCTTCCCTTCACTGACTTTTAAATGAGCAGAGCACCCAATGAATATATCACCAATTCCATTAAAAGAAACTGTTAGCCTTAAGGTGCAGCCTGGTGTGTGGATTTGCACCGTGTATGTGTGTGTTTGCATGTACATGCATAGAAACAGTTGTGTATTATGCATCGTTTGTGCATGTGGTGAAAGAAAGGGGGACGAAGACAAAAAAGTACAAAAAACTGAAAGATGTGTTTGAGAGTGTGTGGGCGAGCTTCTGAAGGCTGCAGTCACGTTGCACTGAGGTCAATTTTACAAAGATTGAACATAAGCACCCACATTTCCCTTTCTATTCATCAAGAGGGGATTAGCCATTAAATTAATGACCTGATGTTGCAGCCCGCATGGGCTTCTGTAAATGTGTGTGTTTGTGTGTAAATAATGTGTATGTGCAGCCTCACATGAAGCCAACGTGTCCAGAGTGTGCACTATATGGTGTTTTGAATGCTTCAAAACAGTTATGGATCAAGCTTTTAATCGTGTTTGAATCATGTTTATCTGTCACTGTGAACACACACCATTAGCTACGAGAGCAGGACCGGGCTGCAATCGGTTTCTTCTGTTTTTGTTTTTTCGATTGTGAAATCCAAGTAAATAACTGATGGATTCTTTATGACACTAAATTTATATGGATGTAAAGCAATATGATGGGAATTTAGATGATTATTCCATGCATCACAAGTTTAATTTGGTGCAGTTTCATACTTTATAATTTAGTTAGAAAGAAACACAATAGAAGCATTATATTGTTTGGCGTCTTTTTGTGTTATTATTTAAACTTTTTACATATTGCATGTAAACAAACCTGTCTGCAGCATATTTTTGTTTTAAAAAAAAGTCAAAAACATTTGATTTGGGTTCTACTGTTAGCTCAAATTTTCCAATTATTTGGCAAAATGATGTTAGTCCATCACGTTCTGAACCATAATATGAGCTTTGTGTAAAATGATCATGTGGAATAAGATATTTTCTGTTCATTATGAGAACCTACACTTCTTCAGCTGTAAAACAACAGTAGAGAATATGACCAGAAAAAACACTCAAACTAACAACAGTTTCAATTTCAAGTTTCAATAGAGCTTCATATATATTCAGATATAAGATTTCACAGCTTTCATGGTGGTGGAGACAGACAGACACATCTTTGTGGGACCTCAAACGGCCTCTACAGCTCAGACCCAGGAGACTACACCAGATAAACTGTGTGTGACTTTGAGGTGTTGGACTCTTTTAGCAACCCCTGGAGGCTGATCCATGTTCCTGTCTGAGTGTGACTTCTATAAGTTTAAAACAGACAAATAGCATTTGATTTGTTATCATAAATGTGGAGGAAGTGGTAAAATGGAGAAATATTGTAGCACTGTGTTTTGGTTACATTTTCTTTAAGTCTTTATGTTTTTCTGTTCAAATTTTTAGTGACTATTGTTTTACTTCTCTGTTTAGATCAATTCTTGATGTTGTTCAGTGAGTTTTATTTTGAAAATCCAGTAGCTCATGTTCATTATGTTTAGTTATTTTTAGTTAGTTTTGTTGTAGAACTCATTCTTTTGTATAATTCTGTTGTTTTTGCTGCCTTTTGTCTAATTGTTCACACCTGACTCACTCGGTTAATTGCTCTCGTTAGTTTATAGGTTGGAATTCACCAACTGTGTGTCTGATCATTGGTTTTCTGCTATTGCTTTCTTTGTGTCCAGTTAGTTTAGCTCCTGTGTTAGTTTCAATTAAATTTTGAATCAGTCCTCTGTGCTCACGCAGCACTTTTATAATTAGTTAGAATCAAACCTTATTCCACCTTTACTGGCCTGCCTCCAGTAGCGATGAGAATTATAACCTTTTCCGGCTCATTTGACAAATCTTTCCAGCTCACCTACAAGAACTGGCTCTTTTGGCTCCAAAATGACTCATGATTTAAGAATGGTGATGTGCTGATCAGAAATGAATTGACTCTGTTGTGAGCTGACTCCCTTTTTTTTCCTCTTTGATAGTGTATTGGAAACAGCTCACAGATGAGAAAAAACTCTTTGAGACTTAAAAGAATGTCCTAAAGCCTAACCCTAACCCTAGAGTTAAAAGAATGTCCTAAAGCCAGCTTTCTCTGATCCCAAATGGCGCCTTACGAGTATCAATAAGTTAAAAGCCAAAAAAGATGGTTGTCTATGATGAGCTGGACTCCAGAAAGCAGCCATAATTCCCATCAATAATTCTAAACCAGTACAATGATTGATGTTTAACAGAAATCTGTTGTCATGCTGCATGCAACCAATCAGGTGTGATAAAATAGAAGGATATATGGAAGGCTGTAAAGAGGGGAGATTGGGAGACTCCCGACAAATTGCCCCCTTGACTTTTATAACCTAATGCTGTGATCCTTGTATTGGACCTGATTTGTTACACGAAAAAGAAAGAAAGAAAAAAACAGCTGTGAGATGGGAGTCAGCTCTCATTGGTTCTTTGTATGAGCCAGAACATAGAGCTGGTTTATTCACAAACAACCCATCACTAACTTGCAGGTCATATTATCTTAATTATTCTACCACTGACCACTTCAGAACAAAAGGAGGACACTATGCACCTGCATTTTATGGGTATTGGCTCAGGTGATAGAAGGGGTTTCCCATTCATTACAAGGTCTGTTCACTTCATAGCCTCTCCAAATTTTCAAGTGTCTTCAAGCTAGACAATAGAGCTCAAGGTGCTTCCAGTGGCCTTGGCAGTGAGTGGTGAGTACCAAATAGTAAGGCTGTGTGCCAACAGGTGAAGGAAATGTGTGAGCAAATGTTAGAGTGTAGAGAGTAAAAACTTACTGTCTCTTTCAGCAAAATTTGTCACAACTATCACCTCCCCTCACCTTCCTCCACTTATCTGGGTCTGGGTCACAAGGGCAGCATCCCAAGTAGGGCATCCCAGGCCCTCAGCTGGGACGCCCAGGCATTCCCTGACCAACCTGAAGATGTATTTCGTCCAGCTTGTCCTGGGTGGACCCGGGGGGCTCACCTCCCGAGGGAGGCATCCCAGATGCCCTAACCACTTCCACTGGCTCCTTTTGATGTGGAGGAGCAGCGGCATTACTCCGAGTCCCTCTTGGATGTCCGAGCTCCTTACCCTATCTCTAAGTCTGAGCCCGGCCATCCTGCAAAGGGAACTCATTTTGGCTGCCACAATCATGCCAAATGCCACAGTCATTACCCAAAGCTCATGACCATAGGTGAGGATTGGGACGTAGAGCGACTGGTAAATCGAGAGCCTTGCTTTCAGGCTCAGCTCCCTCTTCACCATGACCGCATCACTGCAGACGCTGCTTCAATCCGCCTGTCGATTTCCCGCTCCCTCCTTCCCTCACTCGTGAACAAGACCTCGAGATACTTAAACTCCTCCACTAAGACCTCTCTCCTGAGAGTTGGCAACTATCACATGACTCACAATATCAGGTACACATGACACTTATAGTAAATTAATCACAGAATGTTCCGCTTCTATCCTAACTGGGAGTCCCTTCTCCTGGGATAGTTGTATCTAAGGAGTAAAAGAAAGTTGGTTTCTCTCTCTTTTGTTTTGAAACCTTTAGGGCTCTGTAGTCAGTGATATAAATGGGAGGGCAGAACATTGGTTCCACTTACAAACCAACTCAAGCACAAAGCAGCTATGTCCAATTATGGGAGGAGCAAATTAAAAGTGCAAATTGCAGTGTAAAAATTTGAGAGTCAAATTTAAATGTAAAACTTGAAGCCAGCATGCGTGGAGCATTCTAATGAAGCCATTGAAGAGGATTAATATGCTGGGTAATTGCTGGCTCTCTTCTTTCTCTCTAAAGCCCTTTTTAATCAACAGTAAACTAATGACTAAACCTGGGGATGTCATGAATTAAAAAGCTGCTGGATTGAAGAAGATGGGTGGAATGAAAGATAAGAGAACGTGCTCTTCCTGGCTGTCCATTTATAAATGTATACATTTTTGAAGTTGCAATAACACGAGGAATTTATGAAGGATTTAAGATCAGCGAGGGAGGCTGTGAATTTGTTGCCTCTGACAGCAGCTAAAAAGCAGCTCAGACTTAGTGTACTCTCCCTGGTTTGTTACAAGGCCTCTGTCCACCTGAGGCTGTCCTAAATCATTATAAAGACTTCTTCCTTCAGTAGCAAAAACAACATTTGTCCATGATTGGAAAGCTGATGGGCTAGGGTTAAAAAGGGATGAAATTGCTACAATGAATGAAATGTAAAGATTTCTGGATGGGGTTAAGCCTTTAGGGGATTCAAAGTTCTAAAAGCACCTCAAATTAGCGTCCGTATCCGGAATTAAAAATTCATGTTCTGCTTATTGAAAACAATCAAAGGCACAAAAAGCTGTGAATCAAAGCTTGACTAAAGAGGTTAAATGTGAGTCCCACTGAACACTAAGAAACATCTATTGACCATGTTTAATATTCTGTCACATGCTCCACTAATGGAGGGTTTGAAGTTAAAAGGTTTAGAGAGTTGTGGAGCTCATTAAATACAGACAAGCACCACTGGATTCAGAATGGACAATAATCTCCGAGAAATACAAAATATATAGAAGAAGAAAAATCAAAGAAGATCACGGTTATTTTCCACCTGTGATGTCTAGTTTCTGACAATACCTTCTAATGCTACCTCTTCAGTTTAATGTTACGGCGTTCACGGCGTGTATCAGGGTCAGTCATTTGAAGTCTTGCTGTTCCTTTCCCGCTCTCCACACGGCCTTTTGAATGAGGGTGTGTTTGTCTCCACAGCCAGACAACATTTGATCGCTTTTGGTGTCGGTAAGTCGGTGTTAGTCATCACACACCCTTTATTTTAGTATTTTTATCTTCTCCTTTTTTTTTTCAATTTCACGTTCAAAGAGAGGATTTGAAACATTTGATTTAGTGAATGTTTGCTTTGTCCAGTCTGTTTGTTGAACTGCTTTTGATTCCTCACCCACCCAAAACTTGAGAAGAGCAGCTTTCTCTCGCATTTTCTCTCTAAATTTGACAATTATAAAATTTGATACAACTTGTGTTGCAGGTTGTTGTAGTGACAAACTTCCCAACAACATTTTTTTGGTATTGTGTTTTTATGTGTTATAATAATGTGGTAAAATGAAGACTTTGGTAGCCATGTTAATGGATCAGTTGGTCATTTTGAAGTGGCGTTCTATCACGGACCACGCCCATCAGTGACATCACTCAAAGGGAGCGGAGCCTCTAGAAACAGGAAGTCATATAATAGTAGCAGTATGTATGGCTAGCTGTATATTCTATTTCAGCCACGATTTGCAATTTCTCTGATAGTTTTCCTAAAGCAGACAGTAAAAATGAGTGATGATGGTTATGAAGATGACTTGCTTTTTTCTGGAGATATCTGTGAACCAGAATAAATCAGGCAGAGTAATGCAGCAGCAGCATGTGTACAGTAGCATAGTCATTTGGACGTTGTTCGGTTGAAACAAACCGCATTAATTGAACAAACAGCCTTGTACAAAACTGCAGAAATGTGCTGATAATATAGCATACTAACATAGTTGTTTGGTGTTTTATACTCTATACTGGAAATTTGCCACTCATTTGTCATCAGTCTGACTAGCCATGAGAACCGCTCCAGTCAGAGGACTATTTCCTGTTTCTACAGACTGTTTGCAACTGAAACACAATACTTTTATATTTAACAATATAAAAATGTTCTTTCAAGATCAACTACTGCTGAAGAGGTAGAGGTTTTAGAAACACATATCTAATATGATACATTTGGAATAGTAGTGTTACATTTTGTTCTGTGTGCCACAAAAAGGATTACACAAAATCGCAAACATGCTCAACAACCTATTTGCTTTACACTATTATTCTCTAACTACACACTGAAGACTTCCTACTGTAGCGTTTCCAAATACGCAGATCATCTTTGAATTTAATTGTGTTGATAGTTACGTATCCTGTTTTTCTGTTGGGCTTTTTTTTATGAAAGATGAGCAAGGAAACCATTACACCTGGACACATGATCTGATCTAAACTGATGGTAAAGAATAACTCAATTGAAGAGAAACTTTTTTCACTCAGATCCATTTTCATCTAGTACAACAGAGTGCTCAGCTCATGATTGGACACAATTATTTCATAACAATCCAATGTTTTTATGCTTTCTGAAAATACTTCCCTTAAATTGGCGTTTTTAGCATTAATCTCAAACTGTAATGAAATGACTTGACCTTTCAGAGTCTGAAAGCATTTCTGTGTTTCAAACGGTGTAATGGAGAGCTCACATGATGAATCAACTCAGAATGTACTTAGTGGTTACTGGCTGAAAGTAAAAACTGATTATTGTGACACTGAAGACTCTTTGTATTCACTGTACTTAAAAGTTTAGTATTTTTAAGTTAAAAAACAGTCAGATCTAGTTATAAGCTTAGTCATTGATTTAGTCTGACTTAATTTTGAATACATTTCTTAAACAGCAATGTAACTCAGCTTTTAGTAGCTTCTATACATTTTAGCTTCAAGCTACAGCATGTTTTCAGATTTTTAAAACAAAAATGCAATTTAAAAAGCCATTAGATCTGGATGTGTTTCCTTGCAATAATCCTCAGCTCTAATGAGGCCCATATTTGAACAGAAAAACCTGTTGGTTTGTGGTCGTATTAAAAATGACTTCACAAGGAGTGCTCTTATTGTGTAAGGTGTAGCAGACTGCACTGATCCAAAGCCATTTAGGATCAAACTGAATAATTCTTGGATAACATTTCTGACCAGACAAGGTGTAAAAAAATATAATAAGCAGAACACATTAAAATGTGGAGTTGATTTAATTGAAAATTTGCAAATGATTCTTACTTCCAGCCGTGTTATTTCTAAGTCAGAGGAGGGAGACAGAGGAGATCAACTGGCCAGGAAGACTGACAGATTGGACTGAGGATGGAATCCAGGAAATGAGCTTGAAAAGGTTTATTACACAGGAAAGAACGTGGAATAAGAGGCTTTATGTCTCAACAAACGTTGGCCTTGGGTATTCTCATGCGGTTGATATAAATGACAAACTTCCTATTAGGAAGAACACAAACACAACAATTATGCACACAAAGAGGAAGGGGGCATTACCAAACAAATAAGGGACTTAAAAGGCCCAGAGCAGAGCAGATTTTTTTTCATCCTTGAAATTGTTTTTATTTTTTACAATATAACCTTAGACTTAATCAATTACATCAAAAACAAGGCCATTCCAGATGTTGACCTCCCAGTTATTTTTATGCGATGAGCCATTTTCATGTAGATGTTTTTCTTCGGTCCAGTGTTTTTGCATAATCTGCACACACTCAGGCCAAAACACTTCAGGAGCAATTTTGTGTTTCTGTGTTTTTTCAAAAGACGATTTAACATGCAGACCAGATAAGAGTTCAAAAGGAATCAAAGTCCTGGTGAATGTCTTGCTCCGTCAGACCCCTGAGATGTGCATAGGAGTATGTCCCCATTATTTTGTTTTCATATGATTCTGAATTTTACTTAAGCATTGGATTAACATCTTGAGTTAAATGCTGTTTGTATCTAATGAGCATTGAGAAGAAAAATACTTAAAAATAAAAATGTCTACAAAATAAATAGCAAGCAAAATAATTTCTTTTTTTTAATTTATTTGTGCTGATCCAAAAAATGATCCCCTGCAACACAACCTGCAGGCAAAGGGGCGACTTGCTCCACGCTCCGCCACCCCACCCCCCTGACCGACCCACTGACCAGTTTGCAGACGTATTGTTTGGTGTGCAATTGGTTCATAGCGAAAAAAAGGTTTGGGATCACTGCTCTAGGGAACCTAACTGATCAGACAGTCATCATCTGGAAATCTCTAAGAACTCTCCGCCCATCCAGAGTCTGCCATATACTGGCTGAGCTTCAATGGTGCAGCGCATCCATTACACACAAGTGTCACTGCAGGATTCATGTCTCAGTAATCACAATTAATGCATCAATAAGTGCAGTTGCTATATAATCTGAAGATATATTTATGAGCACAGTGTGATATAAAATGCAACATATTTTCATTCATTCTTATTTTTATCCTGTTCAGAGACTGGGTTGTGGGCTGACTGTTGGTTCTGTGTGTGTGTGAGGGTTTACAAGTCTGAAAATGTGTCTTAAATTCACCATTTTTCCATCTCGCCAGCTGCTCTGTCAGGTTTTCTGTCTCCAAAATGTGCTTACGCAAGTTCCAGAGTTTGCATAAAGTTACACACATTGTTCCCTAACGTTTTCTTTTATAAATCCCAAAGTTTGCATAAAAGGTGACTTACGCAACTTTCAGGCCCATTTTTTGCATAAGCAAGTTTTATGAATGAGGCCCCAGATCAGCCTCAAATACAGTAGGTGGCATCAGAAGGACAAGAATAATATACGAACAACAAACTGTTGAAAAATGTTAGGCTTGGTGAAATAAAATACCAAATCTAGTTTTGTGTGCTTCACTCCCAAACAGCAAGATGTAAAAAGGAAGGTTGATGTAACACAGTGGTAAACACGTAAACAAGTGTTACTGCCAATTCTCTCTCAGTAAACTGCTGGTACAAAAAAAAAACCATGTAAACCTATGAAGTTTGTCTGAAAAGATTGAAAATTATCTCATTTGTTCTCAAATATATTGATTAAAGATTCTAACTTGAGTTAAGGTTTGAAGCCTAACAAGAAAATGATTTTTTGTAAAACAGTTTTTTGTAATTGATCATAAATAATTATAAATCCCAGTTTGCAACCTATAGCCATTTGTTTTGACATCAAAACAATATTTAGCTGTCTTATAATATTTATCTTCACAACTCTAGCAACAATTATTTGAAAATTTGCCTCAAAAATAAGTATAAATAATAAATTATTAAACAACAACTGAAAAATTTGATCCATACTTTGTATTTGTCTTATCCTTTTCAGGTCTGTGTCTAACAATGTTGAAATTGAAGCATGCTATTGCTCACACACACACACACACACAGCTCTTACAATAAATTTAAACAGTAACGTTAGGCTCGAAAGGACTCTCATAAAGATGCTGAGAAATTTTGGTGGTGCAGCGCTCATTAGTTTGTCAGGTTCTGCATTCCCTGCAGGGACGTGGCAGCCGCCGCCTGCATTGCTAAGTGAACCGCTGACAGCTGTGACATCAAATCACTATTTGAAAGCGTAGCTTATCGCTGCAACACTGTGTCATCATAAAAAGGGGACCGTACCTGCTAGTGTCTGCGCAACAAGCCTCATATCATGACAGCCAGTTGCAGCAATCTGAAGCATAAAAGGAGTAGGTGGCAGGTGGGGGCTAAAGGATCAGTGGTTCTGAGAGGGAGAGAGGAGGGAGAGAGAGGAGAATGAGAGCGAAGGTGCACTGGGGAAAAGGACTAGAGAATGCAGGGGAGCAAAAGGGAGTTTTAAAATATTGCCTGTAATGGAGAGAAATAGATGGAATCTGACTGAACAGACTGATAATAATCTTATTTAAAACAGTTTGAATTAATTGTCTTTTGATTTACAGTTTTAATTTGGAGGAGAATGGGACCACCGCAGTATGACAGCGAGACATTTTGTCTGATTAGCAGCTCAAACGGGCGCTCAAAAGGAGCTGGCTGTGCTTTGGTAAACATGGACCATACTGAAGCCTGATCTCGCCCAAAACAGCCAGATGGCTGCAAATGATAGCTGTTTTGTTAAATGCCCTACACAGAGACGTATCACTTTACATCATGACATTGTGATGTCTATCATTTTAGCACTAAAAAGGGAAGCAACAGGAATGTGCATTTGGAAAGCGGAGAATCATGAACTCCTCAGTGGAAAAGCTGTCACACTGATTCAGAAAGGAGTAAAACCTGTGTGCACAATGTATATTTATGTCCCGCTGCTCGTGTTTGACATTTAACTTTCAAACAGAGCCAGCTTGAATGAAGCTGACAAGCTAAGCTTCATGCTTTGAGTCGATCTTCTCTTCCTGAATCACAGTGAAGCGTGAGGATGACTTGTCTGAATGGTTGCAGAGCAGCAGGCGGTCCCGGCTGTAGTATACCCTTGAGTGTTTTTGCTGACTCTCCTCTAAGTTTCAGCGGGGCCACACGCTGAGTTTATTCAACCAATTCAAATGCTGCCCACAGATTTTTAAGTGAAGAAGAAGACCTCCTCAGCTGACAGGATTTGTGGTTTTTTAATATAATTCTTTGATTCTCTAGAAAATCACACATCATGTAATGTCAAAAGCCTTGTTCTCTGCAGTTAAATTTAAAGTGTCATCTGGATTCAAAAGACCTGCAGAAAGAAAATTCATCATTCTTTTCTGTTTAGTCACCTTTAGACATGCTTCTGAATGAAAAGGCTAATTTAAACTGATGAAAATGTATATGGTGAATTTGATCATTTTAAAAATAATTTACCCTGAAAAACACATTCAGTGTCAATGCTATTTAAAAGCTATGATTGTTTTTAATCTTCCAGACCAAATCTATATATTCAACACATCTGCACAATGTGAGGAAAGAAGTCTATTTGAAGGAGGAAACATCTAATACGTCATCTGCATCTGCTTGACAAGTTACAGCTAATGCAGAGTTGGCAAACTTTTTAATCTGAGGTGTGTTTTTATTAGTTTTACTCAGAGCCTGCTGATTAAACACCTTGTTCTGTTGTAACGGGGCATTGTGTGTACATATACTTGACATTACTGTAATATTACAAGACTATTTGGCTTGATTTTCTTGAAAGCATCTGAGGCTGGACTTCTTTTAATTAATTTGTAATTAATAAGAGCAATACTTAATTAAAAATAACAAAAAAAAGCTCATTTAATGGTTGAAAGTCATTAAAACAACATTGCCTCCTCTCCACTCATATAAATGAAACAGGCCTAATGCTGAGTGCATCATGTTTTTGTCTTGCAGAATATACATCAGGTGCTGAACATCTTGTCAGCATTTTCCAACAGAGAGGGAATAATTAATTATAGAATACTATTTTTTACATGTTTTTATTGACATTTTTAAACACTGCAATACACAACACTGAATTATGATATGATAGAACAAGGCTTTTTTAAAAACATATTATAACGTGTTTTTTCCAGTAGTAAATCAAGTTTAATAAAGTCAGAATATGTGTTTTTATACTTAAAACAAATACAAAAAGAGTTTTCATAGGAATATACATTTTTTGATAAATATTGTAAAATGTGCTGCAGTGAAATGAGTTTGGATATCAGTGAAAGTTACCAAAAATGATAACTTGCCTAATAAAAGGTTAACCAGTAAATGTCTTCTCAATAACAATAATAATCACAATCACACATCTCTCAAACCGTTTCCTCCCTAGCCACGTCCTTCTGTCTCACTTTCTGTTTGCATAATACCCCAAATGTTGTTATTCAGTGCAACACTTTCACATCCTGCACTTTTTTTTTACAGGTGTTGTAAAAGCAAATGTTCTCCATGAATTAAAGTCTGCTTCCACAGGCATTAGATCCTTCATGATGATGGTTGATCCACTTACAGCCGGACCGATTTGAAGCGGCAGACCGCTCTCATCCAAATCCAGGGGAGGATTTTGCATCAAATTGATGTGCTCCTCTTTACAATGTCCTCGTGTGAGTGCTGACAGAGCCCCAATAAATCAAAGCAATCACAGGGAGATAGAGCAAAGACTTTGCTGTAAATCCCACTGGGATCATAAATGTACAGCATCTAAATGCACCTGCGCAACGCTCGAGAACTCGCACGCCACAGCTTCAGGAAGAACATGCAAATAGACAAATCACAAGAAAACAGAGCAAAGGAACTCTTTGACCAGACACCAAATGGCTATTCTCATTTCTCTCATTTGTGCCTCCTCTTTTCCATCCTCTGCTTTTGACCAGGAAAATGGTCTCGATATCACATCTGGAGGAATGTATCACTGTTTGAAATGTATGTAGAACAGAGAGGAGGAAGCACAGATGTGTCCTTTCAACATCTGTGATGTATAAAGTGAATGTGACGCATTCATTTACATGAGAAATGTGAACATTAAAAGGTAATTAACACAGTCAAATGTATGCATTTAACATAAACATGCATCTGTGTCCAGACTTCTAAACTGCATGTTTTTCATGAATGCTGTTTAACTTCATGAAAGATAACCTGCTGTAAGGTGTTGGAAAGGAGGTTCTGACAAACTGTTGAACATCGGATTCAGAAGGCGCAGTGTGACTTTCATTTCAGTTATGGAACAGTGGACCAGACCTTTGTCTTGTGGACGTTGGAGTGTGGTTGTCCAAATGATATTAGTGTAACATTGTGAAGTATCGGCCAGGGCGAGTCAATCAGAATGCTGATGCCCTTTCTAGACAATGCAGTCCTCCTGTTGGTGATGGGTCAGAGTTGGAGCGCTATCTACCAGGTACCAGGGTGCCCAATTCTGTTGTTGGGAATGTCTGTCAATTTCTTCAGCCAGAGGCCACCCAGTCCACTATCACTGCTCTGCCATCTCGGAGTCCACTCGACCTGATACGGCTGCAGGGGTCTGACCCATCCATCAGTGCTTTCCTACCATTCTGGAGTCAGCAGAAAGTACCAAGCCATGCGAAGAAAGAGAAGCTGAGTCCTCGAGCTAGGGGTGTGGTGAAGCAGTGGGACTGCATTGTGCAGAAGGGACAACTGCTTTACCGTTGGCTGTTGAGGCCAGATGGAGGAAATTCTCCAGCTGCTGTTGCCGGAGTGCCTGCAGGCTGAAGTTTTGCGGGAGCTGCACCAGAATCATGGCCATCAGGGGATCCAGCGGACCACAGAGCTAGTGTGGCAGCGATGCTACTGGCCAGGAATGGACCGTGACATTCAGGACTGGTGCCAGAAGTGTGAGCGCTGTGTGGTTGCCAAGGACACCCAACCAAGGATCCACGCTCCTCTGGGCCACCTACTCGCATCTAGACCCAATCTAGGGTGCAATCCAAGATGCTTGCCATTGATTTTACATTGCTGGAACCAGCTCGTGATGGAAGGGAGTTGGTGTTGATTATGACTGACGTATTCTCCAAGTTTACCCAGGCCGTACCTACCCGCGAACAGAAGGCTGCAACAGTGGCGGAGACGTTGGTCCGTGAATGGTTCAGCTGCTTTAGGGTCCCTGCACGTATACACTCAGACTAGGGAAGGAACTTTGAGAGTGCCTTGGTCCAGCAGTTGTGTGCATTGTATGGGGTCCAGAAGAGCCGCACCACTCCCTACTATCCCCAGGGTAACGGCCAGTGTGAGAGATTTAATCGGACCCTGCACAACTTGCTCCGTAGACTCCCTCCAGAGGAGAAACAGTTTTGGCCTAGTCACCTCCCGCAACTGGTGTTCAGCTATAATGCCACATCTCACCAGTCCACTGGCGAGTCACCTCACCTGCTGATGTTTGGACAAGAGCCCCATTTGCCTGTGGATTTCCTCCTTGGCAACCTTCCAGAGCCAGAGGCTGGAAGTGTGTGTGAGTGGATGCGGGAGCATCGGAGGCGCCTACAGGTGGCTATGGATGTGGCTCGGAGTCGCATGGAGGGTGCTGCAAAGCAGAGAAAGGTGAGGCATGATGACCAAACCCTGTGTGAGCCATTGGTGGAGGGTCAGAGAGTCTACTTCCGGGACAGAGGTTTGGGGCGCAGGAAGCTCCAAGATGCCTGGGGTTCTGCCATCTACCAGGTGGCGAAGGCCCCTGCTCCAGGGGGTGTGGTCTATTTAATTGAAGCAAGTACATCGTACTGCCCTGAAGCCCGCCCTCCTCCCTCCGGTTGCAGATCAGGAGCCCCATGGAGTGTCTGTAGGGGAGGAGGCCATTGAGGATGAGGTTGAGTGAGGGGCTTGGCTGGTTGTTAAAGATTCAGCTGGTGATTCATCTACCCCCACTGAACCGCTCCTTTCCCAGTTGCCCCCTCTTCCAATTCCATCTGTTCTGGATGGGCCTTGTAGCTCAGGAGTTATGCCGAGGAGGACGACACGTACAATGGCTGGACAGCATTCTAATCCTCATCACCTCCCTGTCCCTGTTCAGTGCGAGCTGCTGCCTCTTGGATTCAAGGGAGTACTAGATTCACGGCTGCCATATTCCATCCCTGGTCGTGAGTTTTTTAAATCGTTGGGTCACCGATTTCATTGGGGGGGGGGCAGATGTAACCAGGTGGTTAGAATATTGTTTGTTTATATTGAGATGAGGTTCAAAGTTCCTACAGCATGCCCTGTTAGTGAATGCAGCACCACAGTTTACCTCTTCACCACGCCCGCTTGATTACCTGTTTACAAAAAGGTGTGCAGCCCAGTGAAAGAGTTGGTTTGTGTGACAGGGCTGGTATGCGGCCGTGTGGGCGCCTGGCTGTGAGTAGTTCCCCCATTTATTTGTGTTTTAAGAGTTATTCTGTTGTTTATGTAGGTATTTGGGTTATTATATGGTCTGAGAGTCTGCTGAACCGAATGCAGCTTCTAGGGGTGCTCTGAGCCCTGGTGTGAGCTCTGTTTTCTGACTGCTTAGGTAAGGTACATATTCCTATTGTTGTGTTTTTTTTTTTTTTTTTTTTTTTT